>SKCR01044668.1:0-78193 GCA_019454045.1 Zanthoxylum bungeanum
ACTCGTCTTCTTGAAGTGGCTTCCATATTTTTGTGTTTCTTTTTTCAGCTCCGGATGCCTTCAAGAGTGCAATGATGAGTTGAATTTATAGACCTGAAAAGGGTGAGTAATAATAGCATAAGTATCTTCCAAAGGACGATTAGTGGCAAAATAGTAAATCGTGAAAGGTCAAAAAATAGCCTGGATCATGTTGGAGAAAATAACAAAATAAATCACAATTATTAGGAAAAAACAAAGAGATATAATATTTAAAATAATGTAACGGCTTGAATGACGTCTATGCGTCAGGGACAAGCTTCCCATCCAATTTTCTTATAAATTGGCAACAAGGGTCATTTATAGTCAGATTCCCGAGACTTAATTAACTTTTGTCTTTGTTTACGGAATTGTGCATATAACATGCGAATTTCATGATACACATATCCTCTGGGATGCGTCTCAAGAGGTTTTAGATATGTCATCCAAAGACTCCTTACTCAAGCCATCCATAATGAAATTAATCTTATCTTCGCGGTTATCAGACACCATTCCTAAAGATCGACAACGAGTATCACAAAACATATGAGCACATTTATAACAAACACACATTCTTTTGGCTCTTCTCTTTTTAGCATATGTGCTTCTTCCTAAACCAGGCAGATGTGAAATAAAAGAGTCAGAGGACGCACCTGCCAATCAGACCCGTGTTTCAATAATCCAACGAATGTCAGTAGGCATACCTTTGATCATCAGTAGTCTCATCCGTTCCAAGCGAGCTTTGTAAACTTTCATCAGAGAATTTTGAGGGAGAGAATGAAATTGCTTGAGAAGATTTACTAGAGCATCTTCCATCTTGAAATGACTTAACCTGCAAAAACTAAACACACAAAAAATTAAAAGACACCAAATCACAATATACACACAAATTGCATGGGTTGCCACCCAACTAGCGCTAAGTTTAATGTCGTCTGCTAGACATGATTTCCCGAACATTAGGCTGGATCTGAAAGTGTAACCATTTTTTTTTATCGCTCAATTGATTCTCCCAGTAGTGCTGACACGCTTGTTTTTAACCTTGAATGTTTTGTTGGAGTCGGGATCATGTAACTCAACGGCTCTATCTGGTAAAACCTTGGTGATTAAGAATGGACCTGACCACCGTGATTTTGGCTTCCATGGGAAGAGTTTCAAGCTTGACTTGTTTAACAGTACCATATGCCCTAGTTCCAGTTGTATGCGCACTAACTTCTCATCATGTCTCTTTTTGGCATTTTCTTTGTACAATTTGGCATTCTCAAAAGCCTGAATGTGAAATTCCTCCAATTCGTTGAGCTGGTGGAACTGTTTCTCTTTTGTTGCTTATAGTGCATGAATTGGCTTCTTCAGTGCGCAATACGCTTTATCTTCAAGCTCCACAGACAATTGACATACTTTAAGTTTGTCAGTAGAACTTTGCATTGCTTTGCAAGTCTGAATGGAACTATTTATCACATCAAGTCTGAAACATTCCTCATTCTTTTCATCATCCGGGAAATTCATGGCCTTGAAAACATTGAATGTTACTTTTTGGTCTTGTACCCTCATGATTAGTTCTCGTTTCTGTACATCAATAATGGTTCGACCTGTAGCCAAGAACGGTCTCCCGAGGATTATTGGCACGTCTTCATCTTCCTCCATATCAAGGACAATAAAATCTGCTGGGAAAATGAATTTGTCAACTTTGACCAGCACATCCTCAATTACACCTCTCAGAAATACGAGTGTTCGATCAGCAAGTTGTAGAGAGACTGAGGTAGGCATTGTTTCTCCAATTTACAATATCCTGAAAATAGAAAAGGGCATCAAGTTAACACTCGCACCTAAATCACACAAAGCCCTTCCGAAGTTATGCTCTCATATGATGAAAGGAATGGTGAAACTGTCAGGATCTTTCAACTTCGGGGGAAGTTTCCTCTGAATGATGGCGCTGCATTCCTCCATCAATGATACTATCTCGTAATCTTCTAATCTATGTTTTCGTGAAAGAATGTCTTTCATGAATTTGACATAGCTGGACATTTTTTCCAAGGCTTCTGCAAATGGAATGTTGATATGCAGCTTTTTGAACACCTCCAAGAATCGAGCAAACTGTTTATCCAATTTGTTATTCTGGAGTCGTTGAGGAAAATGTGGAGGTAAAGTGATTCTTTCTTGATCTTTTTCCTTTGCTTCTTTTTCCTCCATCTGTGGAACTGCATCTTTTTGGACTTCTTCAATGGTTGCCTTGATTCCAACATCTTTGTTGATTTCAGTACCGCTTTTCAAAGTAATGGCTTGACATGCTCATTCCCTCTCCTGGTTCCTTGGATTGGTTATGTGTTGCTGGGAAGATTTCCTGGCGGTCCTGTAACTCTGAGCATTGGCCAGTTGTCCCATTTGATTTTCCAGTGCTTTAATAGAGGCTGAATATCTTTGATTCAATGCTACTTGATTTTGAACCATAGCTGCTAAAGCATCGTATTTTGCTTATTGTTTCTTCTTCAATTGGGCCAGCACTTCTGTTATTCATGGTTCTTTTTCATGCTCCTGACTTTTATTTGGTTGTTGGAATCCATGTGGTGGGTAGTTCTTTTGCCCTGAATTGTTACTCCATGCAAAATTGGGGTGATTCCTCCACCCTGGGTTATAGGTGTTGGAATATGGATTGTTCCACTGTCTTTTGAAATTATTGACATAATTCACTGTCTCTTCTTGTTGGTTGTAAGATTCTGACTCAGGTACTCCTCCAAATGGTGAACTTGTGGATCCACCATTAACTTTCATGTTAAGAGTTTCCAGATTTTTGCAAATCACATCCAGCTTGGAATTCAGTGCTGTGTTGGCTCCAACTTCATAAATTCCTGCAATTTTTTAGATCATGCTCCTTTCTGTTGGCCATAAAGAATTGTTATTGGCCATTTCTTAAATTAAGTCCCAGGTCTGATATTCTCCTTTTGCCATCAAAGCTCCTCCAGCAGCAGCATCAATTGTGATTCTCATTATTCCAGAAAGTCCATTGTAGAAGGTTTGCAACATCAAGTATTCGAGTTACACAAGGCTTAATAGGCTTGAGACACATAATTTGGGCCTTGTTACATGAAGCCTACGAAATTTGAAAGATTTTGTACAAAATGGAAAATTTGGTCATTTGGGAAAACTTTTCCACATTTGTTAATTTTTTTTCCTTTGTTAACTTTTTGCTTTTAGCATTTGTAATCATGATAACTACCTTTGTTGACATAGGTAAACTTGCCACCTTTGTTGATAAGCTTGCCACGTTGTTGATTTTGATTTTTTACTTTTAAGGGCATTTTAGTAACTTGTCTTGTACTATCTATTGTAACTTGTCTTCCTTAATGAAAAGAATTCACCATTTTTTTTTCGAAATTCTTCTTTAAGAATGGCTATGGCCAAAATTCAAGCTTAAGGGAGAGATTCCCCTTTGTTTCAGCTTCGACTTATCTAAGGCGTGACAACCTTAGTGGTGTCTCCGTGCTAGCAGAACACAACAATGCATCATCTTAGGGGTTCTCAAAGACAAGCTCTTTGTGGGTTTTCTTTATGGCCTTTGAAGGATTTTGTTCCTACAAAATTAAATTCGTGGCTCTTGGGGTTCTATCTGTTGCATGGGGTTTTCTTGGACTAATCAACCAAGTAAGTTCCTCATCATTTGCTATCAGAGCATAGGGTTCCGAGCTCTGATTTTCTATCTTTCCTTTGTGTTTTTCATATAGCTTTTGTTGTGTGTTGTTAATCATCAAGATACTTGTTCATCTTGATTCTTGGTTTTTATTGGTTTTTGTATTTTTGTAAGTGTTTTTCCCTTTTTTGATTCATCTGTGACCGATATACCGGCCTTATACCGGTATACCAGTGAGAAAACACACTTGACACAACTTTTGGAGCTGGAAAGAACCATATCAGTCTTTATACAAGCCTACATACCGGTCTACCTAGGGAATACATGTTACAAAAATCGGGTTAGTCTATACCGGCCTACATACCAGTCTTCATATTGGTTAACCTGTGAGTTAAACATAGCTACTGGAACCGGGAAGCAACCATATTGGTCCCATATTAAACTCCAAACCGGTTAACACGTAGAAATTTTTGGGGAGCTCAAAAAAGTTCAAAAATTCAGTTGAATTTCTTTGGTTCTATATTATCATTTGGGTGTCCATGGATGGTAATTCATCAAAATTTCTAATGAGGCACCGAATTTTTGTCCGAATTTGCATACGTCTGTAATTGTTTGCATGCTTGTTTGCTATTGTGCTAGTTTGTGATTTCTATATTCCAAGTATTATAAATTTATGTTTTCATTGAAATAAGTCTACGTATTTGGTAATTCTAACTCGTATTACTCCGTTTGTCCTATATTGGTTTCTTGTTGTTTATGGTAGCTTGAAGATTATACACTGCTGTGAGTTTCTTTGGTAAGTCATATTCACATTATATTCAGTGCAAACAATAGTGGAGTGGAGTGATACGTATTCGAGTGTAAACACATGAGCGTGCGAGATTGTGAGGTTATATAATTGTGTTAACATATTTATTACTTCTAATCTGTTTGTTGAAGCTTTGAGATGGAATGTACTAGTTTGATAGTGGATGAAAAGCTTGAGGCTTTAGATAGGAAGTTTACGGATATGATGGAGAATATGAATACTACATTGGAGAGATTTGTCAAAGAGCGTTGATAGTATACAAACAAGCAGTGTTCCAAGAGTACCACCACCGCAGATTGTGCCACCATGACAAGTTCCACCACTTCGAGTACCACTAATGGAGGATGAGGCCGAAAATGATCCTGATGGTTTTAATGATTTGGACGATTCTGTTCAGGAGGAAGAGAGGTATAGGCCCATGAATCATAGGCAATAGTTGAGGTATGATAGAATAGAATGAGATATAAGGTTTGATAGATAGAGAGGATTTGATGACAGACATGAGGATTATGACATGAGAGGTTATGGTAGACATTGAGATGTTGATGGTGATTTGAACAGCATCAAGATAAAGATACCAAACTTCCAAGGTAAAAATGATCATGAATCGTATTTGGAGTGGGAGAAGAAAATCGAGTTGATTTTCAATTGTAATCATTACTCTGATGAGAAGAAGGTCAATCTGGCAACAACTGAATTAATTGATTATGCGATGATTTGGTGGGATCAGATTGTCACTAACCAAAGAAGGAATCATGAGAGTTCAATTCAGACATGGGAAGAACTTTGAGGTCTCATGAGGAAACGGTTCATACCTAGCAATTACTATTGAGAGTTATATCAGAAACTACAACATCTGTATTAGAGGGCCAAGAGTGTAGAGGTTACTATACTGAGATGGAGATTGCCATGATCAGAGCGAATGTAGTGGAGGATGCAGAGGCTAGTATGACACGGTTTCTAGAGGGCTTGAACAGAGAGATTGCCAACATGGTAGAGTTGCATCATTTTGTTGATTTGGAGGATATGTTTCACATAGCTATCAAGGTAAAGAGGTGACCGGTGCGTAATCACACGCGTATAACGCAAGCGCACATATCGTTCAAGTAGTATAAAAAGTATCGATCCCACGAGGACTTAAAACCTTTTGTTATCAATTTATGAAGTTAAATGTTTACAAGTATCTAATGGATTGATTGTTTGATTGGGTGGTGACTTTAAAATTAAAACAAGTAAATAAAATTGCTTGAAAGTAGATTGAAGAAAATTCAAATTTATAAAACTATCCAGGGTTGTGAATCATTCCAATATCTTTTAAAAAATGAAGTGGTTATTTCATGTTTGTGTAATATATCAGTTTACTAACCTAGAACACTAAATCATGCGAAAGCCTCTGTTGATGTTCAGACGCAAATACCCAGTATAACTCAATTGAACCATATGTCTATGTTAACCAAATTACCTGGATTCATTAAGATTAAGTTCCAATAAAGGTTACCCCCGCCCGACAGGTATATGTCTATCCTGTAAGGAAATCTATTAAAGGGTTATATATCCTCAAGGAAGATCGTGAGCTATTAAGTCTAAGGCTGTAACCTAAAATTCCTTTGTCAAGTTTATTTTAGATTTACCAGATCAATCTTATTAATGGCCACTTAACAAGATGCATTAAGCTTAAGACTTAATAAGTAAACCTTTAAATTACCCAAACTACAATTTAACCCCTTATAAACCGGTGCTATTGGATTTCATCACAACCCCAGATAACTGGCTTAGTTACGACACATATTTACGGGTAGTAAAAAACTTAAATAAAATAAAAGACATAAAGTAAAATACTGAAAATTAAATGCTGAAAAGTAAATACTGAAAGTAAATTACAGAAAAGTAAATGCTGAAAGTAAATTGCTGAAAGTAAATTGCTGAAAAGTAAATGCTGAAAGTAAATTGCTGAAAAGTAAATGCTGAAAGTAAATTGTTGAAAAGTAAATAAAGTAAAAGTACAATAAAAGAAAATGCTGAGGTAAAAGGATCCACTTTTATTACTTCTATTTTAGATATCTCCCTTAATATAATATATTAATTTTGCATGATAATTACCAACCAGCCATATAGGCGGTATCCAGATTAAGTCAAATTAATAATTAATTACCAACCGACCAATCAGGCGGTATCCAGTTTAGTCAGGTTAAAACCAATTTAAATAATTACCAACCGACCAATATGGCGGTATCCTCGTTAAGTCAGGTTTTAACTAGTTTATATATTATAATTAAGGGAGATTAATCTAAATATTAGTAATAAAAGTTTTACCTTTTACCCCAACAAATGGGAGTTACCTCATCATTACTGAAAAGTAAAAATTGAAAATTAAAGAAAGAAAAGTATTGTGCGTAAAAGTAAATTGCGGAAAGTAAAAACTGAAAAGTAAAGAAAAGAAAGTGCGAAAGCGGAAATTAATTACTGAAAGGTGTAAATAAACAAATAAGATACAATCTTCTTAGTATTCTTAAGGAATTCCTTAGAAGAAAGTATCAATTTACAAATGAAATGGCTTGGTATTTATCGGAAAAATTTTGCCTCCATCAAATCATCCACCAAATCCATTATTAATTGCTCCACTAATTGCTCCATTAATTGCTCCACCAAATCCATTATTAATTGCTCCACTAATTGCTTATCATGTTTGGTGGTGATTTGATAATTTTTATTATTTATTTAATAATTTATTTTTTGCTTTGAAAATGATTGAAAATGACTTTAATAATTACACACAACACACTTTTGTATGGTTCATCAATTTCGGGCATGCAATCTTCGGAATTAGAAATTATTTTGTCTTTCCGAGTTGTAGATCCTTGAGTCTTCTTTAATCTGGAACTTGAATCAGCTAAATCCGATATCGGAGTAAATAGTTATGCCCAAAATACGACAGATGCGCAAAATTGGAATTTCCAAAACTGCACTTCGTTAAAACGCCCTTTCAAGTTTCCAATCTCCAAAATTAATATGTCAAGTCCAATTTTTGCCCTTATTTTACCCACATTTCGTCCTAAATGATTTCATTGTGTCCCAATATTATTTTATCTGCAAAATAAACTAAAACACATCAAAACGTTCATCAAACCCGAGAAACTAAACAAAATATTAAGTAAAATGGGCGATAAATATTGATTTATTTTCCGCTCATCACACCCCCAAACCTAACATTTTGCTAGTCCTGGAGCAAAACAACAAAATAATATATAAGAAACAATTAAAATTAAACTAAGCCACTTTTGTAGGGATCACAGTTGGATTTAGCATATGCAACAAGCCTTTAAACCCTTATGTGTCCCTAGTGGACGAGTTATAGTCTCGTGAGGGCTTACAGCAACGATACCCACAAACGTTTTACAAAAGTAAAAAGATAATAAAACTAATGCACACAAAAGTAAAAAGAAAAGAGAAAGGAGAATAAAGAAGTTAGTGACTAATCAGGTGAAACTTCTACTCCAAGTTACTTGTTGTTTTCTTTCTTTCTAAATTACTGAATAAGTAAATTCTCTGATTATATTTACCATTCTCCATATGCACAGCCGACAAAATATTAATCAACTCATTTTTGCCCACAACAGTCACAAGTGCAGTTGATAAGAGAGTAATATTTTTGACAAAAGTTTTATCAGAATTCACACATTTTTGCAGCAATGGAATAAATTTTCTGACTTTTCTGATTTTTTTTTCTTTGATTTTTGATTTTTTTTTTATTTATATACAATATCTTCCATCTATGTAGCGAGTGTTGGGTCGGTGGCTCCCAAATCAGTTGGCTTTAGAGCACCAGGTGTTAAGACACCCCTACAAACTTAATTACTCAGACATCAGATATATATATTTTTGCAACATCTTTGATCCATATAGCGAGCTTTGGGCCAGTGACTCCCAAACCAGTTGGCTTTAGGGCACTATGTGTTAAAACACCCTTACAGACTTAATAACTCGGACCTCAGACGTTTTTTTTTTACTCCATCGCTTTTTATAGATGCTTCCTCCAATTAAACTAGAGCACTAAATATTTCAAACTTTTCAATTACAGCTCATGTTTATATGTTAACATTTATGCTGATAATACCTGTCAACTGAGTATATGAAGATCCATTTTAATCAGTTTTATGGAGAATTTACAAATTAAATAATTAAAAAGGAAATAAACAAAAATTAACTTGTTCCGAATTAGGTTTGAGATACGTCTCAGGAGTGGAAACAATTCAAAAACTCAACCTTCACGCCCAGCTTCTGCAACCTACACTCGAACCGACCACCATTACCCAAGCCCTCAAAGACCCTAAGTGGCGACAAGCTTTGTCGGAAGAATATAATGCACTACTTCGCAATGGGACATGGGAACTGGTGCCACCCTGTCCCGACCAGAACCTGGTCGGCTGTAAGTGGATTTTTCGCACCAATTTCATGCTAACGGTTCTATTGACAGGTTCAAAGCTCGATTAGTTGCCAAGGGATTCCATCAACGACCTGGCGTGGATTATTATGAAACCTTCAGTCCAGTCATCAAGCCGACCACAGTTCGGATTGTTCTCAGTCTTGCGGTTAGTCAAGGATGGTCTCTCCGCCAACTTGACATCAACAATGCCTTTCTTCAAGGCACTCTCACTGAAGATGTTTATATGTCACAACCTTCGGGCTTCATTGATCGGGATCACCCCAATCACGTCTGCAAACTTCGCAAAGCCATCTACGGCCTCAAACAAGCTCCTCGAGCATGGTACCATGAACTGCGTCAATTTCCTCTACAATCCGGCTTCACCAACTCAATGGCCGACACCTCACTGTTCATCTTCACCAACGCCCAAACCACACTATATCTCTTAGTCTATGTCGACGACATCATCATAACTGGAAATGATGTTACAACTGTCCGCCGATTCATAGAACAACTCTCTCAGCGCTTCTCTCTCAAGGACCTTGGCCAACTTGCTTATTTCCTTGGGGTGGAGGTTATTAGCCACAACGATGATCTTTTCCTTAGTCAACGCAAGTACATTACCGATCTGCTCACCAGAACCCACATGATTACCGCCAAGCCAGCCTCAACTCCTCTGGCGACAAACCCGACACTCACGTTACAATCTGGATCTCCCTTACCTGATCCGACCGAGTACAAAACTATTGTCGGGAGCCTCCAGTATCTCTCCTCACTCGACCAGACATTGCTTATACTGTAAACAAACTTTCTCAGTTTATGCATCAACCGACCGATGACCATTGGCATGCAGTCAAGCGTCTACTACGATATCTCTGTGGCACTCTGGACCATGGCATATTTCTCCGCCGGAACTCCCCTCTCGCACTCCATGCCTTTTCCGACGCTGATTGGGCTGGCAACAAGGACGACTTCACCTCCACTGGTACTTACATAGTTTATTTGGGTCATAATCTCATTTCCTGGAGCTCCAAGAAACAACGCTCTGTTGCACGTTCATCCACTGAGGCCGAGTACCGATCAGTTGCCTCCACTGCTGCCGAACTTAGATGGATTTGTGCTCTCCTTACTGAACTTGGTGTCATTCTCTCTCTCCAACCAGTAATTTACTGTGACAATGTTGGGGCAACCAATCTATGCTCCAATCCTGTTTTCCACTCACACATGAAACATGTCGCGCTTGACTACCACTTCATCCGAGAACAAGTTCAAAATGGTCTACTCCGGGTCTCCCACATCTCTGGAGCTGATCAACTAGCGGACGCCCTCACCAAACCGCTTGCTCGATCTCCTTTCAATTCCATTAAATCCAAGATCAGACTCTCTCCACGACCGTCCATCTTGCGGGGGCATGATAAGATTCCATAATCAATATAATTGAAGGGAGAAAATCAAGGAATATCTTTTTGAATCCTTTGTAATTATATCTTTTATCTAGTAGTTAATCTCTTTCCTATTTCAAATTCCAATCATTGTGTATTTATAGTACTAAATGTCATTGTAAATAATAAGAGAGAATATATTCTTCTTCAACTTGTCCTCTTCAAATTCTACAGTTTCCCGATTACACCATTAGACTTTATCAACGGATCATGAGTGTCTACAGAAGAAGCTTCATCACACTTATTACCCGCCCCCCTTATGGGTCTGAGTGTTCCCCCAGACAGCACTGTCTCCATGGCCGCCTGACACACGTGCCAGTTACCACTTGACAGTAACCCCACCGCTCCATCCACGGGGTTCACTGTGCGCCCGCACGCTTTAAACAACAAAGACTGAAACAAAGCTGAAACCAAAACCAAAACCCCACAATTATGACTCTTTTTTTTTTTTAGTGTACTACTGCAAAAGGTTTTCGTTATTATTAAGATTTAGAGAAGGCTTTGATTTTTTCTTTCAGAATTACACCAACCTGATTTAAATTATAATAAAGTTTATTCAAACGACAAAGACTGAAACAAAGCTGAAACCAAAACCCAATAAATGCTTACTTTTTTTGTTTCAAAAAAAAAAAAGTGTTCTACTACTAAGCATTCTCATTATAATTAAGATTTAGAGAAGCCTCATAATTTGTTTTTAGGATTAGAATTTGTAACCTGATCCGATAATAAGTCAACACGTAACCTGATTTATTTTATAACAAAGTTTATTTAAGTTTGATCGTATTTTACTTGAGTGTTCTCACTGCGCCACTCAACGGAGCTATATAAAAGAATTCTCAAACCTGGACGCTGAGGTTCAGGAACGGCGGCGATGAAGGAGAAGAGATCGCTACGACCAAAAAATTTGGCTAGAAACAAAGTGGCGTGGCCTTGTGCTTCAGGAGTGTCAATCCGGTGCAAGCAAGACCTCATAATGCACGCCTCGCTGCATCCCTTTCGCAGAACTCTGCACCCGTTGCAGCTCATGATCGATGATCCCTTAATCACCACAGTCCAAAGCCCTTCTGGTGTCTAGTTGTTGAAGTAAAGTGAGCTATGGAGTGACGTTGAAGACAAATATGTAACTGGGGTTGAGTTAATAAAAAGTAACCGGGGTTGAGTTAAGGGTGAGAGTGATTGGGGTGTTACGAATACGATGTGGGCGTGGATAGAGAGAATATCTTCCAAATTTTGGGACGTGCGGCTCCGTGTTTCCGCTGTACAGAGTTAACCTGCACTGTTGGATTTTCTTTGTTTCTTTTTATTTTATTTTATTTTATTTTATTTATTTTTCCAATCGATGTTGACCGTTAAATTCGTTCACTCCTATCCTTTTCTAAATTTCTCTGTATTACCTTTTTTTTTTTTGGGTAGGATATGAAATTTTAGCAAGGACAATTTCATTAATGTGCGAAGTAAAATTTTTAGAGTTAGAATACAAAAATCTAATAATAACTTATTGTGACATGTGTGTTAATATTTTAAAAAATTATTAAATAAATAAGAATTAAATTATATATATTATTTATTTATTAATTGATAATATTACGTCATTCATATTGTTGTAGTATCAAAGAATTATTTATTAAGAAGACGAAATTAATGTAAGTAAAACCATTTGAAAATTTGATCCAAAACCCACCAACCTTTTCAGCATAATTGAAAAGGGTTTTTTTTCTTTCCTACTAATCAACAAGTGGAATTGAGAAAACTCATTTATTAAGATTATAAATAATTATATATATGGTTGGTAGTGGAATTTTTCAACTCGGCCAGAACTTCCACTCGAGGAGCATCATCAGAAAATTTTTCTTGGCAGGACAAGACAAAGAAACAATCATGAATTTCTACCTGACTACAATAATATCTTTGAGTTCTCGACATCAACTCATACAAATCATTAATTTCTAGAGTTAGATGGCATATATTGAAAGTTAATTTTTGACATAAGTCTTTGGACCCATGCCCAAGACATTTAGGTCTCAAAATCCAAACTAAGATGATATCAGGTCGGGCAAGTGCGACCAGAGCTTACATTGCCCGACCCGATGATTCTCATTTAGGAAACAAGGCAATGTGTGTCCAACCCTGATGACCACTCGTGTTTTATTATCTATAACATTCCGATCAATCATGTCATGTCCAAAATAGTAAAACAACATGCATAACATGTTGTTATTAATATAATCACGTATAAATATGTTTCATATCTTAGAAATCCTAATCGGATACTTAAGATAAATTTTCAACTTCAATCATTTCTATTTAGCTTAACAGAGTTACATGTAAATTTCGATAATTTGGTCGTAATATTTTCATCCAATGTTCGATTTCGGTGATCTTAATGGCGTTGAAAAACTTAGACCGACACCTCCAACTTTCATTTGGAGTGTTTTTCCAAAATCAGAATATAAATAAGTTAAAAATGCAGTTCTTTTTCGGAAGAATAGTAATCTGCGATTTTTAAAAATAAAATTGGATAGGTGGCAAATTGTGAGCCACTCATTCAGAATAAAATCAACCCATTTTTGCCTATAAATATGGCACTATTCCCCTATCTTCTTCATTCACAAAAAACGTGTGTAAGCCTAAGAAAACTCTCAATTTATTTATTTTTTGCTTTTCACGCCATTAAAAGGAAAATGATAGATTCAAGTTCAAATCTATGAAAGTAAGCTTCTATTTCTCTTTCATTCTTCTAATCTTGTATATATAACATGATTTTCCTTTCCCCAATTCACATACTCATGAACCCTAGAAATCAAAGAATGTTTTTTTAGCTTGAAATGAATGTTAGCATGCATAATCATGTATCTTGTGATGAGATAAGCATATGATGAACATTATTATGGAAATGCCCAAATTTTTATTTTCCCATATAGAGGTTGGCCGAATTTATGTTGTGATTGGGGGGGGGATCAAGTTTTTGTTTGTTGATGATGATTGATAATAGTTGTACTTGGGAACATATTGTGTAGTGACATATTCATGAAATTTGTTGAAAATTCCATAAGTTGCATAATTTCTAACTTGGCTGATTATACATAAATGTTTGGGGGTTAAGTTTTCTTTGTATTGATGATGAAAGATTACGGTTTATGTGCTTGATGTTGATTTTGTTGGTAATTATCTAGGTCCCAAGATCAAACAAGACATGAAAAGAATGCATTAATACACCAACGAAGATAGCGGAATACTTACATTGGTTGGTTGAGTCGATTTAAAGACGAATGAAGGCCAAAAAGCCCACTGCCTTGCTCACGCCACTGTGCAGATTTGCTCACTGCCAAGGACGCCCACTGCATGCAGTCCACTCCCTTCCATTTCCAGATTTGAGCTGAGAAAACGCAGCTCCTAGCTTCGTCGGATGGATCCCGCCTCATGGTCGAACCTCCCTACCACCTTCGCAAGACTTGTAAGTGTGCTAGCACTTGATTTCTCACCATGAAAAACCACTCTTGGCTTCCCTTTGTTCACGCCATTTCTGGTTCCAAACCAGTGAAGAAAACAGGCTGTTATGCGTGAGGAGAAGAGAGAAAAATGAAGAGATGAAATTGTGTATTGGTTATTACAAAAGTTGTAAATCATTTGTTTATATATTTTCAAAAAATATTAAATGATTTACCAATTAATTTTAACTTTCAAAAAGTCAAATAAATTGAATGTAATAAGCTTGAGTGTTCCACACTCCAATATCAATGTCCATCAAGTTATATCAACTTTAATAAAGTGACATGTTGAGTGTCTTTCACTCAATCCATTAATCAAATCAATCAATCACTCAAAGTGACTTTTGATTTGACGCTTGATGTGACGATTGATTTGACGCTTGATGTGACTTGCGTCGCCGCACTCGAATTCGAAATATGAATGCGCTCGCAATCACACACGGGCTCGGGTTCGTTAATTCCAAATTAACGATTTTTCCGTCGCGTCGTAATTAAATGAATACGCCTAGCGAATTCACTATTCACGTCGCTAATGAATTAATTCTAAATTAATTCGTTCGCCCGAATTAAAATCTAATTTTAATTCTGCGTTGAAATCTAATTTCGTTTAATATATCGAATATATTAATTTACCGATTAATTCCAAATTAATCGTTATATCTCTCTAGACGATATTTTATCCTAGATAAAATATCTCCGTAATTAATCCTAGATTAATTTTCTCTCTCTTCTATATAATCCCAGATTATTCAAGAGTGCGAGTTGTGCGTCATCGGTGGATTATCGGGAAGCGACCCATGAGATCCCCGGATAAGTTGACAGTAAATACGGTCGTCGGAGTATCCGAATCACGTACGTACCAAGTACTACGTTCTACCGATTTACGAGACAAGGTCGACTCCTAGCAAAGCACCAAGTCTTCCAATTCTCCGGACATATCCATTAAGAATATCAAAGATCTGTATCAAGCATAGTATACAAATGTATTGTGCATATCGGCCCAGTATCGGATAGTCACGTGCTAGGGCTGGGGCTGGATAAGTGTCTGCCCCGTCCGAAGTACATGTCGGATATCTGGTAACTAGTCTCTATAATCGGATATTCATGACCTAGTCATAATATTACGATTGGATACGCATCACTTAAGAGCACTAATACCTTATCCTGCGTGACATCATCTCCACTATGACTGGAGTGATACTTCCGTCTTGACATCACACCCAATACACTACGACTCTCTGATAAACCCAGAAGTGGTGTACGCAGAACCGGTTAAAGCCCTGTACCACCAAGACCAAAGTCTATCGATTATCGTAAGTATTAGCGATGCAAGTCTCAGGTTAAGACTATACACACCTACCTTGATTTCGGCCTCCCATAGACACATAGTCATAATACCAATGGGATTCCGAGGGGTCTATCCAGAGCGAAGCTGTTTCTCGTACCATCGGTGAAACACGACCTCCTATCGCACTTGCATAAGTATCCAATACTTATATATATGAGAACTATGCTGTTGTGCCCTCACAACGCACACAAGTGCAATACTAGCCTATTCCGCATTATCGATGTCCAGTCTCGATAATACTACGGCTAGGGATATTTAATGATTAATCATTCGGGGACTGATACTGTCTCATATCATTCTCAGTCCAGGAACTAATCATAGGGACCTCTCTTCATTTTATGTATATTTATGGTGATCTAATCACAAATGATGAGAGTGCAATTTCCTTGTCACATAGTTAATTTGCTACAACAACACAATGATCTGTGCAAATAGTGACGCTATGGGTCATTTTGTCCAACAGATTTGGCATGAGTTGCATGTGATTTGAGTTGAGAACTTCATGTTTGTGTTTCTTCGGTGTTGGCCGAATTTAGGGCCTTCTTGGGGGGTTATGATTTTGTGATTTTTGATGATGAATTGTCACGATTCATGCTTAGAACGGTATCATGATATGATTTTAAATGATTTCGAATTGAAAATTCGATAGTTGTAAAAATATTTCCTTGGCCGAATGTATGATAAGTTGGAGGGGTTTAATTTTTGTGTTGATAATAATGATATGGATGATGTGTATAGCATTTTAAAAGTGTGAACTTATTATTGTGTTGATAAATTTTGTATGCTATGTCTTGAGTAGACAAGTGGCCGAACTTGAGTTAGTTAAGAAGGCTTGTATTGTGTTGTCTTTGATAAATATGGACATAGTCATGTCTAAATTTCAAAGATTAAATTTAGTCATCACCTGTAGTAATGAGTTCATGTCTGCAATGCTATGTGTAATGGATTGCGTTTGTCACTAGTCACACTTGCAACAAGACACTCATGTTTTCTGTAATTTGTAACAGAATTGTTGCAGCAAGCCATTTTACCAAAAGCCACATCTGCGACAAGGTATCGTATTTTGCTGCACTGTAACGATTCTCATATTTCGATCCACCGGATCAAGTTTGTCCAGGATCATTAGTAAAGCTCATGGCCACTTATACTAGAGTATTTTCGACCGCTTAGTCAATCTCTAATTATTTCTCCAGTTTGGGAGGTGTGATAACTCAAGCATTATGCGTGTTTTCTTCTGACACTTGTACAATGTCTTTAAAACCTCTTTAAAGGGGATGACCATTTGAGCCAAAGTGTGGCATTGAGCATCAGTGATCTAGGGACCTTAGTTGTGAACCCTCATGCACTTAATGTGATGCTTATGTAATGTTATCGATGTAATAAACATGTTATCAATAAAATACTTGATTTTCATACTCGGTTGTCTCATGTTGATACACTCGTTGCCTAGAATCATCGTGTGGGTGCATATTTACTCATTTTCTGCTTATTATATACTATGGATATTTATTAGCTTCGTAATATGCCGTTAAGTTTTTATACAGACATTTCAAATATGGAGTTTTATGCCTATGGGCTTCGGGAAGACTGACTTATGAGAAGCGAGCCTCAACATGTGCTGCATGAGCCTGGATTTCTGCTACCCGAAAAGTCAGCCTATGACAGTTGGTATCGGAGCCCTAGGTTGGGGTGTGGGAAATGTCTACGAAGGACAAATGATATCCAACGAAATCTAAAGTTAGAGAGAAACCTTGGGAATGCAACGAGTTTAGAGGAAGCTGCAGGAAGAAGATGGACAATCGTTGAGCACTCACAACACGCAAGGTAATGCTCTAGGTTACATAAGCAGTTAGCTCGAGTGAGAGCAATGAGTCGTGAGGAAGATGTGTAATCAGTTAGAAGCTGTCATTCAGATAGATGCCCAATCGATATACACTCCGTGATGCTTTAAGACAGATGGAAATATGTAAGAATCACAATGACGATATCATTGTGACAATGGTACCGATTTGATTATCCGTGAAATCCTGATGGCATGGAGGACATAGTGCCGAGTGATTCGAATGGGACAATACCCATTAACAATCGAGAGGGGTACTAAGAGTGGAATATACATGCCACTTTATCCCAAAGCACATGGCTTCAATTTGATGACGATGAGGGTCAGGTCGTTATATGAATGAAATAGTTCATGATTGAACATATGAGTACTGGAGAAAAATTACCGAAATGAACAAGCCATTAAGAAAGCTCACATTCTTGAGTTATAAAGGGATTCAAAGATAAGATGTGAGATCCCTCTTACAGGCAAACAATTGAGAAAGACTTGATGAAAGATTAAGACTGTGTTCTTTATGGCGAAACTTTAGTGGAAAAGGGTGTGAGACCCTTCTCCCATGTATGTTAGATGTAAAAGGCTTGATGGGAAGATCGAGAACATGTGCGTCCTCTTTTGTGAGACAATTATGCGAAAAAAGGTATAAACCTTTTTAACCGTGAAAGTAATGGGAATAAGCATTGACGAATGATGCCTCGAGAAGGCTGTGAGCAAAGAGACATGAATATTCCCGTGGTAGGAATGGTAATATGAATAAAAAGATTGGAGTTAGAGCCAGAGTAAAAGTGGAGGAGTGGATGTGAAGGTTGAATTAAATCTATCGAGATACCCCATGGCAAAACTTACTGCCATCGTTGTGGCATTGAGATGTAGAGGCCGTTGTGTTATGAATATTATAATGGGCTGTATAGAGAGGCAGAGGGCTTTACGAGAATCATATTTTGTGCAACGACAGCACATGAATGCCAATAAAAATCACCAGAAGGTGGCATAGAGACTCATATAGTGGCTTTGATAATGTTAATGACAAAATACGACTGCAAGTGATCGTAAGAGAACGTAAGAGTGTCAATTACACTTATAAAAGGCCAAAATATGTGATTTCGATCTTGAAATGATTTTGAGAATAATGATTCTATGAGAAAGCAATCCAAAATATAGTAGGATCTTGGAAAATAACCCTAAGAGGTGATACGTCAGTCATTGAGAACGCAACATATTTTATATGTTGTTCAGTATGATGTGTGCATGTCTATTGATGCGACGATGAATAAAGTGATGGCAAGAATGTCTTATGAGATATTGGTGAGATATCAAACGAGACGATGGAATAATATTTATGATGAATATGAGAATCATCATTGAGATGTTTTGAATTGGATCTATGAGTCATCCTTCACGAGTTGAATAACCTTAGTAATGCATCAACGGTTCGTGTAAGAGTGCGATGTTGTAACATCCCCCTCCAAGAGATACTACCGGCAGTGAATAGGCTGACCTATCCCCTAAGCCTTTAACTTTCTATCTATGAACATCACTACCAATACCATCTCAAACATAACTCATGCATAGGGACCACAACCCTACTCAACAACATAAAATGCATTTTTTATTACTTATAATTGTAAACTCAATAATACTTGACTTTAAAATTCTGTTAATAGCCACTTTTAACATAATACAATGACTTATGCAAAACTAATGCATGCATGCAACTTAAATTCCACTCTGACTGGACATCATTGACCCAAACACCCTAGTGACTACTATCAGTATCCATCCTCTCGAGCTCGTCCTCCGGGTAAACCTGCAAAATAGAAAACTAGGAAGAAGGGGTTAGATCTTGTGAATGACCTAGTAAGTGGACGGTTTAAAAAAAAAAACTGAAATACTTTATGAAATTCATAGTTCTAAAACTGAAATCTTTCAAGAAAACTGTCTTTTTGAAAACTTTTTCTTTTCTAAAAAGAGATATCTTTCTGAAAAACCTTTTTGAAAATCCTTTTTTTTTTCAGTAAAATTATGATATATTGTGTAAAACTGAATTCTCTTGAAAACTCTTTCATAAAACTTATCATTTCTGAAAATCATAACTTTAAAAATCTTGTTTCTGAAAATTTGTCACTATAAATATTTCTCTGTAAATCTGTCACTGTAAATATGGACGTATGAGGGCGTTACGTCTCGCCGTCCCCTTCTGCGCCTAAACTGTTAGTCTTGGGGCGTTACATCTCGCCGTCCCCTAAGCCACTGAATTGAAGCCATTGATGGACAATTATGACCCATAGCATCACTATTTGTAAAAGACATGGTGTTCTTTGTACAATTAACTATGTGACAAAGGAAATTACTCTTTTA
Source organism: Zanthoxylum bungeanum (assembly GCA_019454045.1). Lineage (NCBI taxonomy): Eukaryota > Viridiplantae > Streptophyta > Magnoliopsida > Sapindales > Rutaceae > Zanthoxylum > Zanthoxylum bungeanum. The sequence continues at coordinate 19,342 of SKCR01044668.1, forward strand.
TCATTTGTAATTAGATTACTTGGTTATATAAATGATAAAAGTACATAAGATTAGTACCAGATTAATAAGATATGAGACAATATTAATCCATAAAATGTTTAATCATTAAATATCCCTAGTCGTAGTATTATCGAGACTGGACATCGATAATGCAGAATAGGCTAGTATTACACTTATGTGCGTTATGGAAGCTTAACGGCATAGTTCTCATATATTTGGGCATTGGATACTCATGCAAGTGTAATAAGAGGTTCTGTTACCCGATGGTACGAGAACAGCTTCGCTCTGGATAGACCCATCGGAATCTCATTGGTAGTATGACTATGTGTCTATGGGAATCTGAATCAGGGTAGGTGTATTTGGTCTTAACCTGAGACTTGCATCGCTAATACTTCCGACAATCAGTACGCTTTGGTTTTGGTAATCCGAGGCTTTAACAGGTTCTGTGTACATCTTTTCTAGGTATACTGAGAATCGTATTGTATTGGGTGTGATGTCAAAATGGAAGTATCACTTCAGTCATATGGAGATGATGATAATGTAGGATACGGAACTGGTACTCTTAAGTACTGCACTCATCGGGATAATATGACTAGGTCATGATTATCCGAAAATAGAGACTAGTTTTCAGTGATCCGATATATATTTCGTACGGGGCAGACACAATTCCAGCCCTAGGCCTACAATGTGACATCTGATACTGGATCATAATACGCAATACTTAGTATACTACGCTTGATAAAGATTATGTATTCCTTAAAAGAATATTTCTGGAGAATTGGGTAGGCACGGTGCTTTGCTAGAAGCCAACCATGTCTTGTAAATCGGTAAGAACGTGGTACAAGGTACGCACGTGTTCAGATAGTCTGACGACAAGATTTACTGCCAACATATCCAGGGATCTCATGGGTCGCTTCCCAAAGATTTACCGATAATATTTGACTCGAACGAAATTAATCTGGGATTAATTATGAGAGAGAGAAAATTAATCTGAGATTAATAACGGCAAGAATTTATCTGGGGTAAAATTCGATTAGAAGAGAGAACGCGATTAATTTGGAATTAATTGGCAAAAAAAAATTTAATAGTTAAATTAGATTTTTCTATTTAATTTATTTAATTGGGCTAAAATAATATATTGGATATAATAATTGAATTGGATTTCAACGCGAAATTAAAATTGGATTTTAATTCATGTGAACGAATTAATTTGGAATTAATTCGTAAGCGACTTTAATAATAATTTCGCGAGGCATAATTATTTAATTAAATTAGATTTAATTATGTCGCAACGACAAATTCGTTAATTCAGAATTAAACAAACCCGGACTCGAAAGAAGTTGCGTGTTGGATTGTTCGACTTAAATTTGGAATTTAGAAGTGGTGGGACCCACTTGACTTACATCAACTAATTTGACTAGTGATGGAAGTGGTTAAGGTTGAGTGAAAGCTTGGATTGCTTATTCTACACTCAATCAACAACCAACACACTTTATCTTTATTTTGAAAAAGATATACCAACTTTGAGACTTGACTTTTGGTAGTTGTTTTAGAAACAAAAATTATCAAAAACCAAAAACTATTCCTCTCTCTTCTCCATGCAATTGCTGTGAGCTTCCTTCTCCAATTTTTAGTTTTTGTTGCAAAAATTCAAGCAAGCTAGCACTTCAAAGAGAAAATAAGGTGATAGGGAAACTCATCATTGAGTTGGAAACAACATAGAAAGCTTGGACCTTCTACACATCCATGGAAATTTTTGAATCTCATCCAATCAAGGTAAGTTTTTCCGTAACTTTCTTCGATTAATTCACACACGAATCACTCTTAGAGATCCTTGGCATGTTCTTGGAACACTAACAATGGTATTAGAGCGAGATCTAAGCTTGATTTGAACCTAGGGTTTATATACTTTAATTTGGGGTTTTTATGTTTTGAGCATGATTTCTTCAAATTGGTTGTTTGGTTGAGCTTTGATGATGATGAATAGGATTTATACATATATAGAATTGAGAAAATTGGTTAGATCAAAATTTCCCTAATTCATTAGCCTTGGCCGAATACTACCCTAAGAGAGTTCATGGTGATTTGTTTGTTAATCAGACTATTGGATGAGTTTATGGCATGATATGTATATTTATTGATTGGTTTAATTGGATTAAAATCAAAAATTGATTGTTATTATGCCCAAATGTTGTGAACCATAAGCGTTGAATGAGTTGTTTTGCTTCAATTTGTTTTGGACATAAATTGGATAATTAAAGCATGATTAATTAGTTTAATTGATATTTTGGAAAAATTAGTTTAACTAATTAATTATGAAAATTACACTTTAATTAAATTAATGTGATATTTAGAATATTTTGTTAATAATAAAATTAGTCTTTAAATTGGATTGGGCTAATATTGTTGTATTTTGGGTTTAATGGGCTTGGTTGGGCCAAGCTTGGTTTAGGACAATTGGATTGGATCCACATTGGGCCTAAAACCATTCCATAAAGTCCAAATATAATAATTGGGCCTTTAATAATTTAATTGGGCCTAATGGGCCTAAATTGATTTTTGGCAAAAAGGGTGATTCCTTTATTGGGCCTTGGCATTTCAGTTTAATCCATATTGGCCAAAGCCCATGCCTTAAGAATTAATTAAAAGCTCATTGAACTTTAATTAAATTGACATTGGATGTTAATTGGGCATTTGAGACCCATTAAGATTGGATTTAGAATCTAAGTATAAAAGGCACATAAATAAGTGTAACTATTTAATTTGGAATTAAATTAGAATTAGTATTGAATACAAATTAAATTGGATTTAAAATTGTAGTTCGATATAATTCAAGAATCTGTACTTTGAGTATTTATTCTTAAACGAGTTGGACTCGCGCAAATCAAATCGTTGTTTGAACATTGGATGGTCATTAATTCAAAGATTATTTAATTGGATTAGATTGATTGAATAACATGCTTTGTGTGAATACATGGATGTATTGTATGAATAATATATATCAGATGGATATTAGAAGGGTTAGGGCAATTTTGGAAATTGTTGTAATAAATTTAGAATTTATTAAATTGGACCTACGTGTCCAGCCTATTATCTATTTTCTATCTGTATTGCTTCTCACCAATTCCCCTCAATGTAAATGAGGTTTTTTTAATGTATTATGTAATTGGGTAGAAGTATGAATAGTGCTAGTGGGAGAGAGGAAGGGGAGAGATTTGTTCTAGGAACAAAGTTTGTTATATATCCATCTGCATATCATTATTAATTTATTTCGCGTCTTATTATGCTTTTAGAATGCATGCTTAAGGGTGTATGATGAGACCTAATCAAAGATAATAAATTGGTTGCCAATTATGCAAAAACCCTCATCAAATTTTAACGTTTTTCCTTCCATTGAGTGGTTCTCTCTCAAGATCCAAGATTGACATTGGTTTGTTGGCCAAAGTCAAGATCAATGTCCATCGCGGATGTGTTTGAACCACGAAAGTTTTGTTCTATATCGCATGTCTTGGGTGGTTGTGACTTGTGGGCCAAAGTCAAGGTTACTTCTAGTTTATCGACGTGGATTACGAAGCTTTCCCACTGTCAATGAGTCCCGCTTAACTGGAATCATTAAGCTTGTTTAGCCAAAGGCAAGGCTTAGTTGATTCAGAGGAAAAGTTAGGAAATATATTGGATATATTTACATATATTGGATATATGTTTTGGACTTGGAGGTCCACCTACTGGATCTAGAAATTGGATGGGATCCAATTGATCTTAGGGATCTACCTAGTTCAGTTTCATACAACTTGTTGGCCAAAATCAAGGTTGAGTGTTATTTAACGGGATCCTAGCCCACTAGGAAACAAGGTTTCCCGAGTACTCCACAGAGGGTTAGAGGCATGCCAAAAAATAGTGGAGGCAAATATTAATTTTGCAATTTCATTTAAATACTTGCCAATATGTGCTCTTTTATTTTAATTTATCGTTATTATAAATATATTAGTTGGACTAATATTTAATATTGCTTTCTTGAATAGTTAGACTGTACAACACACTACTTCATTTGTAGTTGGTTATATAGTTGGACTATAGTAATCATTACATTTGATTGACCCGAAATCATTGATTGGATAGTTGGACTATAACAATCAATATAACTGGAAAGATTAGCGTCAAATGACATAATCCTAGGTGAAAAAATGTCTTTAACGACACAATTTTCTAGATTGGGAAATGAATCTCAGGATAGTCCTGGGAGCTGAGAAGTTACCCTATTGGATAGAGAAACCTTTCGGGCCTAAGCTCGGAGTTGAGCAAATAGTAGAACATGAGCTTATGAAGATTCATCATGATGATAACTTTAGTGTTCAATCCGATATGCTTGCCGCAAAGACTCATTAATTTCGTCGTCAGAACTAAGGATTAGATCCTTATGCCACAATAATGAAATAAAAGGATCTTCGTATATCTAACCTTAGATCTTAAAAGAAAAAAAAGCTATTTCGCTCACGTATGTCAGAGGGTACATCTGTCGAGCGCTAGGTGTCACAGATGATTGTTGACATCGAACAGCTAAGGTTAGCTGGGCATTACCTACGAGGCCGAGACTTCCATAGATTTGATCTTATAGTCTCTGCTCGAATGCTTGGGCGGGTGTTTCTTGAACCAAGAGAAAACTCTTGGAGAGTTAATGGCTATGCTCAATGAGGCAAAGCCAGAGCTTTTGAAGGGCAAGAAGCGCAAGGCACATCTTATTTCGACATCCCAGAAGGCAAGGCTTGCCGAAGGCTTCTAGGGATGTGAAGAAAAATGGCAAAGGCAAAATCATCACAGTCTTCTGGGAAGACAAATGATATATCCCAAGATGTCTGCCTAAACTGTGGCAAACGAGGTCACTGGAAGAGTGACAGCCGTATGGACAAGGCAGACATGAAGGAAGTGAAGGCGGGCAAGGCTCCGACTTCATATGTGTTTTTTATAAACATGTCCAATACTAGTTTAAAATTGGATTTTTGATACTGGATGTGGTACATACATATGTACTGATGTGCGGGATCTGCTGATAAACATGAGACTGGCTTTAGATGAGATCGACCTGTGAGTCAGAAACGGGACGAGAGTCGCTGTTTTGGCTGTGGGAACCTAAGTTTTGGAATTGCCATTTGGGCATGTACTTAAATTAGGAAACTGTTATAATGTACCTAGTCTGACTAGAGACATTATCTCTATATCTAGTTTAACCCGTTGCAGGTATACCTTTATGTTCCAGAACACTGGGTGTTTTGTTTATAAAGATGCTATTGAGATATACACATTAGATGTGAATAACAGTATTTATATTTTGAATATAAACAAATCTCAAACATATAACATGACAAACAAATGGCTCAAATTGAGTAATTCTAATGAGAATTATTTGTGGCATTTTCGTCTGGGACGCATTAACAAGACTCGTATATCCATTCTTTTGAAGAATGGATACATGGACAGATTTGATCCTAAATCATATGATGTCTGCGAATCTTGTTTATTAGGCAAAGTGCCTAAAACGCATTTTAGCGGTAAGAGTGTACGTGCCACTGAACTGTTAGCCCTCGTTCATGGTGACGTATATGGGCCCATGTCTAGCCAGACTAGAGGTGGATATCAATACTTCATTACCTGTACAGATGTTGCATCGCGTTATAGTTATGTGTGTCTTATGAAACACAAGTTGGAAACATTTGATAAATTCAAAGAGTTCGACACGAAGTAGATAAACAGACTAACAAAAGTATTAATACATTACAGTTAGACCGTGGTGAAGAATACTTTAGCAATGATTTTCTAGATTACTTGAAAGAGTATGGTATTATTTCACGGTGGACTCCTCCTGGAACACCTCAATTGAGTGGTGTGTTCGAATGAAGACACCGAACTTTGTTGGACTTATTAAGGTCAAGGACGAGTCGCTCTGAGCTACCAATTTCATTCTAGGGATACGTATTGAATAGTGTAATACTTATTTTGAATAAGGTTCTGTCAAAGTCTGTTGGACAGACTCCATATGAATTATGGACAGGAAAGAAATCAGGTTTCCGATTCATGAAGATTTGGGAATGCTGGGCATATGTTTGGATGATTCCAAACTACAACCCAAATTGGATAAGTGCCCATTTGTAATTGGTTATCCTAAGGAAAATAATTCCACAACTCACAAGAGAACAATTTTATTTGTTGCTCTCCATGCGGTTTTCCTAAGAGGAATACCTAAATGCAGTGGTAAGTGGGAGGAAAGTAAAACTCGATGAAAATCAGAGTAATACTGTTCCTGACACCGATCCCCTAATGGAACATGAACAGTTCACCAGGGATGAATCTGTACCACAATCTTCTAATACACAAGAACATCGTAGGTCGGAGAGAGTCAGAAAACAACCTAAGAGGTATGAGTTTCTGATCTCACCTCATAAAGATATTAATCTTATTGAGGATAATGAGCCGGCTACGTATGAGGTAGCGATACAAGGTATCGACTCTGCTATATGGCAAGGTTCCATGAAGTCCGAAATGGATTCCATGTATACCAACCATGTTTGGACACTGGTTGATGTGCCAGAAAGCATTGTGCCCATTGGGAACATATGGGTCTTCATGGTGAAGACAAACATGGATGGCAACATACAAACATACAAAGCTAGGTTGTAGTGAAAGGGTATCGTCATCAACATAGTGTCGATTACGACGAAACCTTTTACCTGTTGCCGTGATTAAATCCATTTAGATAATGCTTGCTATTGCTGCATATTTCAATTATGAAATATGACAGATGGATGTCAAAACCGCTTTCCTTAACGGAAACCTTTTGGAGGATGTTTTCAACACCCTGACGGTTTTGTCATGCCAAAACATGCAAACAAGGTTTGTAAGTTAATTCAATCCATTTATGGATTGAAGCAAATATTGTGTTCTTGGAACCAATGTTTTCATGAGATCATATTACAATATGGTTTCATTCAAAACGAAGATGATTCTTGTGTATATAAACTGGTTAGTGGGAGCGCACTGACATTGAATGTCCTATTCGTTGATGATGTATTGCTTCTTAACAATGACATTCCCATATTACAATCGGTGAAAGCTTAGCTTTCATTAAAATTCTCCATGAAATACTTGGGAGATGCAACCTTTATTCTAGGAATAAGGATCTACTCGGATAGATCTAAAAGTTGTTGGCACTCTCCGAGAACTCGTATTGTGACAAACATGTACACGACCTGGTGTCTCATATACTTTAAGCATATGGAGTAACAATCAGACCGATCCAGGTGATGGTCATTGGATTGATGTAAAGAACATCCTTGAGTATCTTAGACGAACTAAGGATGCTTTCTTAATTTATGGGGAAGGAGAACTTGAGGTAACTGGGTTCACCGTTGCAAGTTTACAAATCGGAAAAGACGACTTTGAGTCGTAATCAAGGTACGTATTTTGTTTGAACAAAAGAACAGTGAGCTGGAAATCTTCCAAGCAAGATACTATTACCGATTCAACAAAAGCGGATTATATTGCTGCAGCTAAGGCAACAGAAGAAGCATTTTGGATCTATAAAATTCCTAATTAGATTAGGAGTAGTTCTGTTAGCAGCTCAGCTAGGCTACAACACAGGCTAAAGAATTACGGTCTCATCAACGATCCAAGTATGTACTTCGATGGTTTTATCTGATTCGTGAGATCATACATCGTGGCGATGTGATGATCAAATAAATCGCATCAGATGATAACCTTGTAAATCCGCTGACGAAAGCGATATCTCAGTATAAGCATGAGCGACCCTTACATAGTTCAGGTGTTAGACACTTGAGTGATTGACTATAGGCCAAGTGGGAGATTGTTGGATAATTATGCTCCATAGCATCACTATTTGTAAAAGACATGGAGTTCTTTGTACAAATTAACTATGTGACAAAGGAAATTGCTCTTTTATCATTTGTAATTATATTACTTGGATATATAAATGATAAAAGTCCAAATGATTAGTACCAGATTAATAAGATATGAGACTGTATTAATCCACGAAAGGTTTAATCATTATATATCAATAGTCGTAGTATTATCGAGACTGGACATCGATAATGCGGAATAGGCTAGTATTACACTTCTGCGCGTTATGGAAGCTTAATGAAATAGTTCTCATATATTTGGGTATTGGATACTCATGCAAGTGTAATAGGAGGTTTTTTTACCTGATGGTATGGGAACAGCTTCGCTTTGGATAGACCCATCGGAATCCCATTGGTAGTATGACAATGTGTTTATGGGAATCTGAATCAGGGTAGGTGTATTTGGTCTTAACCTAGACTTGCATCGCTAATACTTGCGACAATCAATACGCTTTGGTTTTGGTCGTCCGGGGCTTTAACAGGTTCTGTGTATGCCTCTTCTGGGTATACTGAGAATCGTAGTGTATTGGGTGTGATGTCAAGATGGAAGTATCACTTCAGTCATATGGAGATGATGATCACATAGGATACAGAACTAGTACTCTTAAGTACTGCAGTCATCGGGATAATATGACTAGGTCATGATTATCCGATAATAGAGACTAGCTGTCAGTGATCTGATATATGTTTCGTACGGGGCATACACAATTCCAGCCCTAGGCCTAACATGTGACATCTGATACTGGATCGTAATACGCAATACTTAGTATACTACGCTTGATAAAGATTATGTATTCCTTAAAAGAATATTTCTGGAGAATTGGGTAGGCACGGTGCTTTGCTAGAAGCCAACCATGTCTTGTAAATCGGTAAGAACACGGTACTAGGTACGCACATGTTTGGATAGTCCGACGACCGGATTTACTGCCAACATATCCAGGGATCTCATGGGTCGCTTCCCAAAGATTCACCGATAACATTTGGGTCGAACGGAATTAATCTGGGATTAATTATGAGAGAGGGAAAATTAATATGGGATTAATTACGGTAAGAATTTATCTGGGATAAAATTCGATTAAAAGAGAGAACACGATTAATTTGGAATTAATCGGCAAAATAAATTTAATAGTTAAATTAGATTTTTCTATTTAATTTATTTAATTGGGCTAAAATAATATATTGGATATATTAATTGAAATTGGATTTTAACGCGGAATTAAAATTGGATTTTAATTCATGTGAATGAATTAATTTGGAATTAATTCGTAAGCGACTTTAATAATAATTTTGCGAGGCATAATTATTTAATTAAATTAGATTTAATTATGTCGCAATGGAAAATTCGTTAATTCGGAATTAAACGAACCCGGGCCCGAGTGAAGTTGCGTGTTAGATTGTTCGACTTAAATTCGGAATTTACAAGTGGTGGGACCCACTTGACTTACATCAACTAATTTGACTTGTGATGAAAGTGGTTAAGGTTGAGTGAAAGCTTTGATTGCTTATTCTACACTCAATCAACAACCAACACACTTTATCTTTATTTTGAAAAAGATATACCAACTTTGAGACTTGACTTTTGGTAGTTGTTTTAGAAACAAAAATTATCAAAAACCAAAAACTATTCCTCTCTATTCTCCATGCAATTGCCGTGAGCTTCCTTATCCCATTTTGAGTTTTTGTTGCAAAAATTCAAGCAAGCTAGCACTTCAAAGAGAAAATAAGGTGATAGGTAAACTCATCCTTGAGTTGGAAACAACATAGAAAGCTTGGAGCTTCTACACATCCATTGAAAGTTTTGAATCTCATCCGATCAAAGTAAGTTTTTTTTGTAACTTTCTTCAATTAATTCACACACGAATCACTCTTAGAGATCCTTGGCATGTTCTTGGAATACTAACAGCCATATGTGCAGATCAATGTTATCATATCGACTGTGAATCTGAGGGGCGTTAAGACTCGACGTCCATCTAGCCATGAATCTAGGATCTAGGGGCATCTGTCATCCCTAGTTTTAAACTACGTGTGCACACGTTCTGAATACGTCAATTCTAGTATGTGTACCAAGTTACAACTGAGGTGGGTTTTTCCCCCATGCCTCTGAAAATCAAAGAAATCATGCTTTTAAATCAATCTTTCTAAAACATTTCTTAAAACATTCTTATTCATAAAACATCTGTAAAATACGTGGCTAACACCATATGTGCGTAAAAGTAAGTTTCAATTCAAAAACATAAGTAAATACAACTTGAGAAAAGGGTCCACTCACAGATTGATGACTATACCCAATGATACTGGATGCGTCTAAAGAGGTTCCAGCAGAAAGTTAGCTCGTCCTGTATTCGACTATGGTTAGCATATATAAGCTAGAAACTAATCATGGTTATGGATGTAGTGGATGATCATGCATGTTGCATACCTGTCGGGATAGCTAATGTGTTAACTAAATTTAACATCATGAACAAAACTGAAATGAAATGAAACTAGTCTTGCTACGCGTCGCGACTCCAGGTCTTATGCATCGCGACGCTCATACGATCAGATTGAAAACCGAGAGCATTTCATGTTCTGCCACACGATGCCAGGCTCTGAGCATCGCGACTTCCACATGATCGACCCGAGGTTTCCACATGACCGACCTGAGTCTTCCAAACGATCGACAACAGTCTTCCACATAACCGACCCGAGTCTTCTATATACCCGACCCGAGTCTTCCACACAACCGACCTGAGTCTTCAACACGACCAACATGAGTCTTCCACACAACTGTAGGCACTTCATTTTTGCATATAAGATCTGATGATGAGCCTCGTATGGAGGCACTACCTTTAAGTTGCGGAAGTCACGGGAAACGGACGTCGGAAGGGAAAAGTCAGAAATTGATACCTTGTTGGACTTAATTCATTTCCTTAGCTTCGGGTTCATTCGTTGGATCTATGTTTTAAAATTCATCCTTGCCCCAAAACCCAGCAATCCACACCAAGCCACACACTAAGCCTACACACCACCAAGCCTACCAAAACGAACCAACCACACGCCCAAGCCTTCCAATAACACGCCCAAGCCCATTCAAACCCATTAAAAATAATAATTAACACATTAAACACATGTTGAAATATAAACAAATCACCTTCCCGAATTAAAGAAATCAAATCAAATCACCTTCTGTAATTAAAGAAATCAAATCAAATCCCCATAAATCCCATTCCTAAACTAAAACACATCACCTCCCAAAATTGGAGAGATCATTTCCTTATAGCACACTAATTAAAAGATATCATCCATAATTACATGATTTATTCCCTTCCCGTACAAGGAAAGCCCTAACCCTCTCCTATAAAAAGACACCCAAACCAAACCATTCACCCCCTAGAGCATTCACGCCCAAAGCGAAGAGAATAGACTTCCTATTATCGTGAAATACAGTCCATCACATAACCTTCCATTGCCGAAAACATCACCACAAACCAGCCTCACCATCACCGAAAACCTACCCTTCAAACAGCCATCAAAGTACCGAAAATCACAGCCATTGACCTACCCCTAAACCACTACAAAACAGTCCCCAAATCAGCCCCTAAACCACCGCACAATAGCAGCCCAAATCAGCCCCTAAACCACCAAAATTGGAGTCACTAAAACAGGCCCCATCACCGAAAAAACAGCAGCTAAAACAACCCCAAAATACCGCAAAACAGAAGCCCAAATAGCCCTAAAATACCATAAATTTACCCCAAAAATAGCCCCCTAAATCACTAAAAAATTACACCCTAAAACAGTCTCTAAAAATAGCAAAAACAGCATAAAAAATAGCAAAAACAGCAGCAAAAACAGAGGAAACAACAGCGAGGCAACGAAGGAAAATAGCGAACCAGTGAACCGGAGGAGTTGCGGAGCATTAACCCTTCCGACGGCCGCGTAACGCACTTCCAAGAGGCGGTTTAAAAGGTAAGACATGAGGGCACCCTTTCATTTATTCTCGTTCATCTTTTAATTATTTATTAGTATTTCTTCGCATGCGTATTGTTGGTTTATGTATGTTGTGGCCATGGGATGAATGATTTTGTGCTATCTCTCGTGGTATATCAGATGGAAACCCAGATGTAAATTTTGTAGCTGATTTCGAATGGACGGTAGTGCGGTATGAACTTGGGATATAATTCCACGTACCGCTTGAGAAATGCACATATTTCGTTTCGTCTAATCTTGTGTTTATCCATTATTTATTAGAAATAGCATATTATTTTTATGCATGATTTAGTTGTTTCTTTCGCATTAGGCACCTAATGATCTCTCTCCAATGTTCATGCTTAGATAATTATTTATTTATGTTTTCGTATTCATAAATTTAATATGTCCATGAGATTGTGTGCTTGCCGTTATTTTGACTTACTTTTATGCATGCAAACTTAGATATAGGTTATATGCAAACTTAGATATAGGTTGTATGCGAACTTAGATGTAGGTTATCTTGCGTATGTATGTTTCGTAGACTTGGTTAGATTATTGCACAAATCCATTCATTACAAGTGGAATAAGTAAGGGACCATTCCGAACACAACGGTTTGAGGTCTTCCCTTGCGAGGGGTGAGTGCGGCCTTAAATCATTTCCCAATTCACACTGGGTGGCGACTCCATTTTATTTCTCCGGTTTAGTCCCTCGCGGGCTACTCCGTACTCCCGACCGGGCCGCAAGCCTGGAACAGTTTCGCTGATCTCTGTGTCCTAAAGTCTGGCGACTCCACTGGGGATAGAGAATCAGCCCCGAAATAATGTTTTGTAATGTTTGTGATTTGTGCTTTAGTTAACTGTGTCTACAGTGGGTTGAAGGGGTTTAATCAAAGGCACTATTAGAGCTAGGTAATGGTTTGGTGTCTTCATTCATTCACTACCGTTCTATAAGGAAAAGCTGTGAAGGCACCTGGATAATCTTTTACCCGAAGCTTACCGTGATGGACTAATTTGGAGGACTTATTGTTTATTCCTGTCACCAAGACGATAAGAGCCTAAGAGGCTTGGGTATTTTAGAGAGTCCGCTTCACCCTCCCTCTGGGGAATCTTCAATAGGAAATCCATCTGACAGTCAGTCATGCATCATAACTCGTTGGCACGTACCTTAACGTATAAAAAAGGTGCGCTCATTTGGTCGCTGGACCCTTGAGTGGGGAAAACTAGTTGTGGGAAATCCTTCGCTGACGGGAGCCTTTGTCTATACCCCTATAAACCATATATGAACTGTAGTTGTATGACCAATAAGAACTATCCACTTATGCCTAAGTTTAGGACTATCGTCATTTTGATTCAGTTGGACCTTTCGTCATGAGTTGTGAACTTGTTGGGCCATTTAAACTGGGACGAGTTCGCCTCTTATGACAATTGGGCCAAAAGCTTCTAAAATGCCGATGGGCCACTTTATGTTTATACCCCTTATCATTTGAAGTTGTTTAGCCATGTTATCGTAAAAGAGTAAACCTGTTTGGCCTTTTTCAACTGGAACAAGTTTGCACCTCGCAATAGTATGCTTGAATGCTTTAAAATGATAATGGGCCGACTTATATATTCCATGCATCGCACGCATACATGCTAACATGCTGTTTTAAAAGACACCATAGATACCCGTTGGGTTAGGGAAGAGGGAAGACTCGTCAAAAGGCCGTTAGCGAACATGAGCGAATAAGAAAATGAGGGATCCCGTATGGATCAGCTGGAGACTAGTCTCACCAAGTTTACCGAGCAATTGCAAGCTTTGACCACCGCTATGGCTAACATGGCTGTGCCCCGCGCTGGGGGAGGCTCTGAGAATGTGAGGCGTGATGAGCCTCCGAATAGGTTGAGTGATGATATTCCTATTTTTGATGATGACGTGGCTGAGTATGCCGCAGGAAGGATAGCCAGGTCTCAGGCAGAGTTGGAGAAAATCCGGGATCAAGTGGAGTCAGTTACCCGCAAGCTGAGGGGTAAGCATGAAGATTCGCTAGATTATGAGGCGATGACTTTTGAGGAGCAGCTGCCGGCTCAATTCAAGATGCCTGACATAGCCAGGTTCAATGGGAACAGGGATTCGAGGGTCCATCTCTGACAGTATATTTCTGTGATGAGTTCAGTGGGTCTGTCGAAGCGTCAGGTTCAGAAGATGTTCGAGATGTCGCTTGAGGGGGCACCCGTGGTATGGTATTACGACCTTGAAAGGAAGGTCAATGATGATTGGAGGGTATTGGCGGAGGACTTTCTGAAGCCATATGTCATGGATTTGGAGATCGACTTGTCGCTTCGCGACTTGGAGAATACCAAACAGAAGCCGGAGGAGAGATTCAAGGATTATATGGACCGCTGGAGAAGCCAGCTTTTGAATATACAGACTCGGCCCTCGGAGAAGGACCAAATCAAGATGATTATCAAGGGCACCAAGCCCTATATTTATGGAAAGTTGAGGAGGATGACCTATATGATTACTGATTTCCGACAGTTGATAGAGACTGTCATGGAAATCGAGGAGGAAGAAGCTGAGAACAGGTTGTTTTATGGCCTGAACAAGAGGACTGTTGGAGGACCATTAGGTGCCAAGCCCGTTTCTGCTGAGGTAGCCGCCGTCAGAAACCGGCGTTTTTCCAACCTAGGTAGGCCTTTGTCTGAGGTGATTGAGAAGTTGACGAGACAAGGACTCCTAAAACCCTTAGAATCAAAACCACTTCCACACCTTCCACCACCACACTTTAACCTGAACCTTTACTGTCACTACCACCAGCAGAAAGGCCATGACACCGACAGCTGTGCTTGCCTCAAACATGAAATCCAGGACCTCATAGATTCCCACAAAATACCTGACCCCGAAAAAGAGCAACCCAACACACACAGAAACCCCCTACCTAACTATCACTCTGTCCCACCACCTACCTACATGATTAGCGCCGACCTACCTCAAAACCTCGTCCTCCAAACCTTTGACCGCCAATCCTTTTGCCTCGGGATTTGGGATAACAATAGTGAGGATGAAACGGAGCAGGGGAAGAACTTCTGGTTGAACTTCTCAAGCAGTGATGAAGAGGAGGTGAAATGAATGACACACAGTGGGCATTTTTACAGTGATACAGCGGAGAAAGGCAATGAGGTGTTGGCTGAAGGTAGAGAAGTGGCAGAGAACAGGGATAATGCTAAAGGAGATGTAGTGATGCGTAAGTTGAAGAAGACACGAGCATAGCTGAGCATTTGGGAGTTGTTGTGCGCATCGCATGAGCACAGGCGTGCCTTGAGCAAGATAATAGTACCAGAGGATGCCAACCCTACGATGTTTATAGGATCGATGCAGAAGGAAGCTTTCCAGGTGATAACCTTTTCTGAGGAGGAACTCCTGGCGGAGGGAAGGAATCATAATAGGCCATTATTCATAAGAGCTGAAGTGAGGGGGTAAGAAAACGTCTTGTGTAATGGAGGATGATGGCTCATCTATCAATGTGTGTCCTTTAAAGATCTTGTCGAGGTTGGGTATGAAGACGACAGATCTGAGTCCCTCCAATATGACCATCAAGGCATATGACAATAGCAAGCGAGAAGTTGATGGTACTTTTTCTGCAGTGGTGAAAGTGGGCCCAATAGAGGACGAGGTCGAGTTCACAGTGCTTGATATCCTGGCCACTTTTGCGTTGCTATTGGGTAGGCCATGGTTTCACAAGCTTGGGGGCGTGCCCTCCACTATGCAACAGGTCATCAAGTTTCTGTATGAGGGAGAGATTGTCACTATCAGAGCTGAAGTAGATAATGCTATGGCCGCTTTGGAGATACAACCTTTCACGAGGTTCCAAGTGTCGGCAACCTTTGAAGAGTGGGTAGATCCTAAGGTGGCTAGGATCATGGAGAAGATGAAGTTCGAGCTAGGAACATGCTCAGGTGTTGGAGGAGCATTGCCCGAATTCAAGGGGGCAGACCACCATGAGAGGTTTGGGATACAAGTCCGACGAGGATAAACCAAAGGCTAAGAAGAAATGGTTGAAGCTGACAGAATGTTT
This sequence comes from Zanthoxylum bungeanum, assembly GCA_019454045.1. NCBI lineage: Eukaryota > Viridiplantae > Streptophyta > Magnoliopsida > Sapindales > Rutaceae > Zanthoxylum > Zanthoxylum bungeanum. The sequence continues at coordinate 35,252 of SKCR01044668.1, forward strand.
TGTGAAAGCAACGGGGTATCAAGGAGAGCCTGAACCAGTGGAATTCAACGGGATCATGGTACCAAGATTTGAGATCTTCCTGGATGTGATGGGCGAGAAACCGCTGATAGGAGAAGTTGTAAAAGAAGAAGGCAAGTGGGAAGAAGAGCTGATGCAGCTGGAGAGCCTGACCCTCGAGGAGAGTAAGGAAACTGAAGAAGACCCGGATGTGGGGGATGAAGCATCTATGGAAGATGAAGATATTTATCTCCCTGATTTATTTGAGTGTACTCTTACATTCGCTAATAATAAAGACATTCATTTTGCTTACTTGTCTGAGTCTATTCCTTTCAACTTTCACGACCTGAGTATATTTGACATCAACTCAACCAAAACAAATGCATTTAACCTTGGTACGCCTGAAAGCCCCAAGGAGATTCTAATTGCAAGTGAAGTTACCCCTGAGGAGCGGAAGAAATTCGAGGGGATGTTAGTCAAATATGCTAAAGTATTCTCTTGGTCATACGAGGACATGCCCGGAGTAGATAGAAGTATCGCCCAGCATGCAATACCGACTTATCTGAACATGAGGCTGGTAAAGCAGAGGCTCCGAAGGATGAGACCTGAGTGGGCTGAGAAGGTTAGACAAGATGTCAAAAAACAGATAGATGTGGGATTTCTGGAAGTAGTAAGTACCCCGAGTGGCTGGCAAACATTGTGCCAGTACCGAAGAAAGATGGGAAGGTTAGAATGTGCGTGGATAACAGAGACCTTAACAAAGCTTGCCCGAAGGATGATTTTCCCTTACCCCATATAGATGTGCTAGTTGATAGTGCGGCTTTATCTGCCATGTACTCGTTCACAGACGGATTTTCCGGATATAATCAAGTTCTTATAGCTGAAGAAGATAAGCATAAGACCACCTTTGTCACGGAGTAGGGTACGTGTTGCTACAAAGTGATGCCATTTGGACTTAAGAATGCATGAGCTACTTATCAATGGATGGCCACTACATTATTCCATGACTTGATGCATAAAGAAATCGGGGTATATGTGGACGACATGATGGTAAAATCAGAGACAAGAAGTGGACACATAAAAGCACTAGAGAAGTTCCTTGAACGAGTCGACAAATACAACCTGCTATTAAATCCCAAGAAGTGCGTGTTCGGAATAACGTCAGAAAAGTTACTAGGACACACGGTGGGAATATGAGGAATATAAGTAGACCCTGAGAAAATCAAGGCGATTACCGAGATGCCTGTGCCAAAGACAGAGAAAGAAGTGAGAGCATTCCTGGGGAAAATTCAGTACCTCAGTCGGTTCATCGCCAAGTTGACGTCAGTGTGCGAGCCTATCTTCAAATTGCTGAGGAAAGACCAACCAGTGAAATAGAATGAGCAATGCCAAGAAGCTTTCGACAAGATCAGGGAATACTAGGTGAAACCACCTCTCTTGAAACCTCCAAGACCGGGCAAACCCTTGATACTGTATTTGGCCATAGAACCCGAAGCGCTGGGGGCGATGATGGTACAAGCAGATGAGACGGGGGTGGAGCATGCAGTCTACTACCTTAGTAAAAAGATACTTCCGTATGAAGCCCACTACCAAGAAATGGAGAAGATCTGTTTGGCAGTAGTGTGGGTGTCCAGAAAACTACGTCATTACTTCCAATCGTACAATATCCAAGTAATAGCAAATGAGAATCCCTTGAAGTATCTGCATTCGGTGCCTTCGCTAGTAGGGAAGTTAGGCAGATGGTTGGTATTGCTGACAGAGTTTGATATTGAGTATCTCACTTTTAAAGTAATCAAAGGATGAGCCGTAGCAGAGTTCCTGGCATTACAACCTATAAAGGGAGACCAATACAAGTTTGAATTCCCAGACGAGGAGATCCAGGCAATAACGATCCAATGATGGAAAATGTATTTCGATGGATGGGTGAACTGCAAAGGAGACGGAATAGGGATTGTGATAGTAACCCCGGAAGGATAAACACTACTTATGGCCAAGAGGTTGACTTTCAGAGTAACCAACAACATGGCTGAGTATGAAGCGTGCGCCTTCGGACTGACGGCATTGATAACCTTGAAGGATAAGAACGTGGAGGTCTACGAAGACTCGATGTTGGTAGTCTGACAGATGCAAGGAGAATGGGAATTGAAGGAAGAACGGTTGAAACCCTACCTATTCCACCTCAGGAATCTGGCACAAGCTCTCCCCGATTGTAAATTTTAGCACTTGCCACGAGAAGAAAATAAAATGGCCGACGCGTTAGCTACACTAGCCGCAACTTGGGAAGATCTAGAGAAATTGGTGATGAGACCTCTAGTGTTGACAACAGCAGGCAGACCCGTCAATGAGATAGAAAGGATATTAGAAGTAGAGGTCGACGATGGGAAACCTTGGTATTATGATATTCTGAGATATATAGAACGAGGGGAATTCCCAGAAGAAGCAAGTAGGAAAGACAAGATAGCCATTCAAAAGTTAGCTTCTCCCTATGTGAGTTTGAAAGGAGAACTATCAAGAGACAAGTAAATGGCATCCAGCTGAAGTGTCTGAGGAAGGAAGAGGCTCGGAAAGCGATGAAAGAAGTACACGCCAGAGTATGTGGACCGCATATGAACGGATTGAACTTGTCCTGCAAGATAGTGAGACAAGGTTTCTACTGGTCGACCATGGAAGCTGACTGTGTGAAGCTGGTAAAACATTGTCATGATTGTCAAGCGCACTGTAACTTGAACCATTTGCCTCACACAGAGTTGCACGGGCTGTCGGAGTCGTGGCCTTTCTCAGCATGGGGAATTGATATGATCGGAGAAATTCGACCGCATGCATCGATTGGACATCGCTTCATAGTAGTGCTGATAGACTACTTTTCGAATTGGGTGGAAGCCGAGTCATTTCGCAACGTCACAGCAAAGCAGATGGCAAAGTTCATAGCTCGTAACATCATTTGTAGATATGGGATGCCGCATCACGTAGTAACAGACAACGAAGTCCAGTTTCAAGGAGAATAAGGCAATGCTACAGAGGTATGGAATAGGCCATCACAAGTCATCACCTTACAGACCGCAGGCAAATGGGGCAGTCGAGGCAGCCAATAAGACAATACAGAAGATGTTAGCCAAAATGACGGTGAACTACAAAGATTGGGCCGATAAGCTGCCGTACGCCCTGTGGGGGTATAGAACTTCTGTGAGAACAGCAACAGGAGCTACGCTTTACTCTTTGGTCTACGGGATGGAAGTAGTACTACCAGTGGAAGTTGAGATACAGTCTATGCGGGTTTTAGCAGAAGAAAAGTTACCTGAACAAGAATGGGCCTCGCAGAGATTTGAACAGTTAGCATTACTGGATGAAAAAAGAATGAAGTCTTTATGTCATATACAGTTATACCAGAAGAGGTTGGCTCGAGCATTCAACAAGAATGTACGTCCTACTAAGATCAGAAAGGGTGATCTGGTACTTAAGCAGTCAAAGCCGTCGACGACAGACCCAAGAGAAAAGTTCAGACCCAACTGGGAAGGACCCTACATAGTCCAGAAAGTCATGGGAAATGGGGCAGTGAGACTGTCAGATTTAGAAGGGAACGAGTTCACCGAGCCGATCAACGTGGATAAATTGAAGCAATATTTTGCCTAAGGGAGAGAAGACCGAGCGATCACCAGGAGGACTGGCGGAAGACCTAACCCAACATTATAGGAAATTGATTCATGCATGCATGCATACACGTAATGTACTTGCATTCTTTTTGTGTTTGTTCTGTTTTGTATTTACAGGTTTCAAAAAGAAGGAGAAAGCGGAAAATGTAAGCCAACCAGAATCAGCAACACATCAGTATCAGCTTTGGGAATGGATCCCAGGGTTGAGGCCGACATTATCAGCGGTTGAAAGGAAGAATTCCAGTTGAGTGAAAAAAGAAGAAGAGAGAAGTCCTTGATGGTTAGGCATATGTCCGGTGATGAAATTGTTTGCTGTAGGGTGAAACCTTAGAAATGATAAGTGCGAGATGTGCTCTTATCCGGTATTCTGAGTGGTTGATCTCGGCTAGACTCACAGGCACTTAATTACAGGATCTTAGCGGTGGAAGCCTTAGTAGTCCGCGAGATGACTAGTTGAAGAGATCGTGGATCAGTGAATGACCGTTTGCTTAGATGTCCATCCTGGTTTACTCGTGTTACGATATATGATATGGTTGGAAATGAAGAAAAAGTCTCCGAAGAGGAAAAATAAACCACTTATAACTGATAAGCGTGAAGCTACCCATGGGCGAGTATTAGGACCACCATGAGGAGAAATGCTACATTAAAGGGTAGATGCGTTGAAAAAAAAGACGAAAGGGAAAGAAAAACATATCGTATTGAGTACGAGGAAGTAATCGCAGAGCATGGTCAAGACATCTCGGTTGGTTAGACCCACTGATCCAATTCTCCGAGACAAAATCATCGAGTTGGCTTACTTAAGGATTAAGCTGCGAAAGATTGGCTCACACACACTTGGAGTCTAGTTCAGAACATTTATTCAGACGGTCAGATTTGAGTTGTATCAAGTACTTTGAAGGTTCTCTGGTTTCAACGCTAGGCATCCGTTGAGGACAAAAATATGTTTAGCTATCAGGATTATTTCGTGAGAGGCAGTATAGTAGGTGGGTATGAACATCACATCAGGAGATCTACCTTGACCTAATGAAAGCAGCAAAGAACAGAAGAATGAATCGAGACTGGGGGCGACCAGTCTACCCTTTCTCATACAGCACGATTCGGGAAGGAACCATAACATCAACAATGTCTCGGGGATGAGGTTCAGTATACCAGAAATAGCACTATTAGGATGGAGCATGGGTCGAGGCCCACACATCATCAGCAGTTTGGGATGCATCCCGGGGTCGAGGCCCACACATCATCAGTAGTTTGGGATACGTCCCAGGGTCGAGGCCCACACATCATCAGCAGTTTGGGATGCATCCCGGGGTCGAGGCCCACACATCATCAGCAGTTTGGGATGCGTCCCAGGGTCGAGGCCCACACATCATCAGCAGTTTGGGATGTGTCCCAAGGTCGAGGCCCACACATTATCAGCAGTTTGGGATGCGTACCAGGGTCAAGGCCCACACATCATCAGCAGTTTGGGATACGTCCCAGGGTCGAGGCCCACATAGCAGTTTTTGGGATGCGTCCCAGGGTCGAGGCCCACACATCATCAGTAATTTGGGATGCGTCCCATGGTCAAGACCCACACATCATCATCTTTTCGGGATGCGTCCCAGGGTCGAGGCCCACACATCATCAACAGTTTGGGATGCGTCCCAGGGTCGAGGCCCACACATCATCAGCAGTTTTTGGGATGCGTCCCAGCGTCGAGGCCCACACATCATCAACAACTTTTGGGATGCGTCCCATGGTCGAGGCCCATAACTTATCAGCACAGTTCCGGAACAAAGCCCACACTCGGTGGTTCGGGAACAAAGCCCAGGGGTTGAAGCACCTCGCCATGATATCAGTTTAGTTCGGTAGTGATTCCTAGTGATCGCAGCATCTTGCAAGGATAAACCTCAGGGTTGCAGCACCTCACCACCAGATCAACTCAGTTCGAAGCAACAAGCAAGTCAGGCGGCAGCTGGCAAGCCAGGTAAGTGAAAATACACTGCATAACTTTGATAGGATTGTCATTGTCACACACTGCACAAGTCCCATAAAAGTGGGGGCGACTGTAGGCACTGTATTTTTACATATAAGTCCCGATGATGAGCCTCATATGGAGGCACTACTCTTTAAGTTGCGGAAGTCGCGGGAAATGGACGTCAGAAGGGAAAAGTCAGAAATTGATACCTTGTTGGACTTAATTCGTTTGCTTAGCTTCGGGTTCGCTAATTTTATCTCTGTTTTAAAATTCATCTTTGGCCCAAAACCCCGCAATCCACACCAAGCCACACACTAAGCCCACACACCACCAAGCCCACCAAAACGAACCAACCACACGCCCAAGCATTCCAATCACATGCCCAAGCCCATTCAAACCCATCCAAAATAATAATTAACACATTAAACACATGTTGAAATCTAAACAAATCACCTTCCCGAATTAAAGAAATCAAATCAAATCACCATCTCTAATTAAAGATATCAAATCAAATCCCCATAAATCCATTTCCTAAACTAAAACACATCACCTCCATAAATTGGAGAGATCCTTTCCTTATAGCACACTAATTTAAAGATATCCTCCATAATTACATGATTCATTCCCTTCCCGTACAAGGAAAGCCCTAACACTCTCCTATAAAAAGACACCCAAACCAAACCATTCACCCATAGAGCATTCAAGCCCAAAGCCAAGAGAATAGACTCCAAATTTTCGTGAAATACAGTCCATCACATAGCCTTCCATTTCCGAAAACATCACCACAAACCAGCCTCACCATCACCGAAAACCAACCCTTCAAACAACCATCAAAGTATCGAAAATCACAGCCCTTGACCTGGTCCTAAACCACTGCAAATCAGTCCCCAAATCAGCCCATAAACCACCACACAATAGCAGCCCAAATCAGCCCCTTAACCACTGAAATTGCAGTCACTAAAATAGCCCCCATCACTGAAAAAATAGCAGCTAAATCAACCCCAAAATACAGCAAAACAGCAGCCCTAAACACCCCTAAAATACGACAAATACACCCCAAAAACAACCCCCATAAATCACTAAAAAACTGCACCCTACAATAGTCCCTAAAAATAGCAAAAATAGGAGCAAAAACAACAGCAAAAATAGAGGAAACAGCAGCTCAAAACAGCGAGGTAATGAAGGAAAATGGCGAACCATTGAACCAGAGGAGTTGCGGAGCATTAACCTTTCCGACAGCCGCGTAACGCACTTCCAAGAGGCGACTTAAAAGGTAAGACCTGAGGGCACCCTTTTATTTATTCTCGTTCATCTTTTAATTATTTATTAGTATTTCTTTGCATGCGTATTGTTGGTTTATGTATTTGTGGCCATGTGATAAATGATTTTTTGCTATATCTCATGGTATATCGGATGGAAACCCAGACGTAAATTCCGTAGCCGAATCCGAATGGACGGTAGTGCGGTCTGAACATAGGATACAATTCCACGTACCGCCTGAGAAACGTACATATTTTGTTTCATCTAATCTTGTGTTTATCCATTGTTTATTAGAAATAACATATTATTTTTATGCATTATTTAGTTGTTTCTTTCGCATTAGGCACCTAATGATCTTTCTCCAATGTTCATGCTTAGACAATTATTTATTTATATTTCTGTATTCATCAATTTAATGTGTCCATGAAATTGTGTGCTTGCCGTTATTTTGACTTACTTTTATGCATGCAAACTTAGATATAAGTTATATGCAAACTTAGATATAGGTTGTATGTGAACTTAGATGTAGGTTATCTTGCGTATGTATGTTTTGTAGACTTGATTAGATTATTTCACAAATCCATTCATTACAAGTGGCATAAGTAAGGGACCATTCCGAACCCAACGGTTTGAGGTCTTCCATTGTGAGGGGTGAGTGCGGCCTTAAATCAATTCTCAGTTCACACTGGGTGGCGACTTCATTTTATTTCTCCAGTTTAGTCCCCGCGGGCTACTCCGTACTCCTGACCGGGCCGCGAGCCTGGAACAGCATCGCCAATTTCTGTGTCCTACAAAACCGACCCGAGGTAGAGAGTATTTTCTTGATCCGCATTATGAAATCAAGTGTTGAGCGTCGTGACGCCCACATGATCAGACTTGAAACATAGGGCATCTACAAACTCAGTGTGGCGACGCTAGCCCATACGCGTCGCGATGTTGGCCTGATTATAGGCCAATATTCAACTCTTCACTGTCTAATTTGCCCCAAATATATTTCCAACACTCCCACACTACAACTTTTACATGAGCAACTCTGTTAACTTCATTATTCATACATTCTACGCTAATATACCATTATCAAAGCAACCCTTTAATCTCATAAATCTAATCAATTTCCTTGTTTCTTAACCACCTTGATGCAATCACTAACATAGCAACAACACTAGCATAACATTATTTTATCAAACTCCACAATTTATGTTTTGGGTCATGATTTTCTTACCTCAAATCACTTGAATTCCTTCACAATTTAAGTCTTCTAAGCTTGATATTCCTCTTTCTAGCTTCTTATGGTTTGATTTTCATTATTTCCTCTTTAGTTTTGGTAAGAAAGTGGCTTCCCCTCTTTCCTTTCATTCCTTCTTCCTTCTTCTCTCTTTTCACGGTTTCTCTTCTCCCAAATGCAAGGGATGATTGAACAGTGTCATGTTTTTATACTTGGGGCTGTTTATAAAATGACTAAATGGAAAAAAAAATCAGAAACTTTGAGAATTCTCTAGATTTATCCTCGGGTACTATTTATCTAAATTTTTGAGCTGCATATTTGACCTATTTCTGGTTCGACTCTGGAAAAATTACCAAAACAGAAGTTATAGGTCTCGGTCTTAGATTTTCGACGGTATAAAATTCATAAAAATCAGAGTTCATATATAGGACACAGAAATTGATGACGCATGCTGTTCTAGGCTCGCGGCCTAGTTGAGAGTACAGAGTAGCTCGCGGGGGACTAAACCGGAGAATAATGGAGTCTTCACCCGGTGTGAACCGGGAAAATGATTTAAGGCCGCACTCACCCCTCGGAAAGGAAGACCTCAAACCGTTAGGTTTAGAATGGTCCCTTACTTATGTCACTTGTAATGAACGGATTTGTGCAATTTTAACAAAGTCTACTCAACATACATTTGCAAAAGTAATCTAAATTCCTATAAGGCCTAAATCTAAGTTTGCATGCTTTAAAAGTAAATTCTCATAACGGCAAACATACGATATCACACAATAAGCATGTTGAACAAATAACGACCTAAAGATAACGTGAATTAATCTTCTATTGCGAAAGAAAATAACTAAGTCATGCATAAAGAAATAACGTACTAGACTAAATCATACTTAAAAAATAAATAACCTACTAACGGCCTAATCATGCTTGAATACAAGGTTGGATGAAACGAAATACGTGTGTCTCTCAAGTGGTACGTGGCATTGTATCCCGAGTGCAAACCGCAATACCGTCCATTCAGATTCAGCTACGAAATTTACGTCAGGGTTTTCATCCGATATACCGTAAGAGAGAACACAAATTCCATTCATCCGGAAATCACATTATGCACCAATCCACAATACTCATATGAAATAAAGCAATAAAATAAATACGAATAAAAGAGAATAAACAAAAAGGGTGCCCTCAGGTCTAACCTCTTTGGTCGTCTCTTGGAAGTGCGGTACGCGGTTGTCGAAAGGGTTGATGCTCCGCAACTCCTCCGGTTAACTGGTTCAATGTTTTCCTTCGCTGTTTCACTGTTCGGGCTGCTGCTTTTACTCCGTTTTGTAGCAGTTTCCACTGTTTGGACTGGTATTTTGGTGATTGTTTTGTTCGGTTAGATGGGCTATTTTTTGGTTATATCTTAGGTTTATTTTTGTGTCGGTTTTGGGATCGGTTATGGGGCAGTTTCTGGGTTCAAGGATGCTGTTCCGGGGGCAGAATGTGCGGTAAAACTGTGCTATTTTAGGCAGTTTTCACGTTAATTTGCTGGGCTATTTTAGGCAGTGTCTCACGATAATTAGAGGCAGTTTTTGGCGCTTGAAAAACTTGGTCACATAGGCTGTGTGAGTGTGGCTGTTGTATGTGTGGTACGTGGAGGGAGAGACGTGTCAATGGCCTGTGCGTGTGTGCATCCTTAGCGTGAGTGGGTTGTTTGTGAAGGGTAGTCAATTTGGTCGATGTGGGATTACTTTTGGTAAGTGAGTAGGTATTGATGTGGTGAGATAATTTGCTAGAGGGGTCGTGGGGTGTCTTGCGTGAAGGCTATATTGAGGGAGTAATGGGCGTGAGGCAGTGGGCTGTTGAAGGTATATGTGGCCTGAAGTTGCTAGTCAAGGGAGTGTTTATGCGTGAGTCAATTGAGTGGAATGCGTGAGTGAGGGCTGATTCCTGGTCGATGTGGGATTCTGGGAGAGAGGGGCTTGGCCTGTTTTGGGCGTGAACAAGCGAGCTGGTTCTCAGGCGATGTGGGACAAAGTAGAGGGCTGATTTTTTGCTATTTAGGGTGTGAATAGAAGGCTTGTTCTAGGGGTATTTTAGGCGTGACAAGGGGCTTACTTCAAGGGTTGAGTTGGGCGTGAATAAGGGCTGTTTGGGTGCAGTTTTTCGGTCTGAATGAGTTGCAGTGGGGATAAGTTTCGTTGAGTTAAATGGGAAGTTTCTGGTTGATTTTTGAAGGCAGTAGGGGAGGCTATGTTACTGGCAGTTTGGCGTGACAAGAAGGGTTGTCCAGGGGCTGTGAGTTACGGCTATGGAAGGGTAATTTGCGGGGGTGTTGATTCATGAGTTGAGGGCTGAATGGAAGGTGTCTTGGGCGTGAGTCACTACTGGATGAGTCACGAAAATGGAGAGGGACTTAGGGAACTTTGGGCGTGAGTGAAGCTAAGTGAGAGGAGTGTCTTGTGTTCTATCTGCTAGGGGAAGGACGGATGGATTTTGGGTTCTTTTTATAGGCAAATGTTAGTGCATTAATTGGGTGGGGTTTGTTTGGTGAAGGTTATTAATTAGGAGGTGGCTTTGTTGAAAATGAGGTGTGATGTGTTGTTTCTTTTGAGTTTGAGGGGGGAGGCTATTAATTAGGAGGTGGATTTTGATGTGTTGTGTCTTTTGACTTGGTGGGAGGTTATTAATTGCTTGAATAAGTTGGTGGATGGGTGGCTTTTGGCTTCTTGTGCATGGGCTGCTAGGGTTTGCATGGTCTAGGGTGAAACATGGCTGTTTTTGGCATGAGCTTATGTAAGGGTTGTTTGCTTACGTGTGCGTGGAGAATGTGTGTTGTGTGGAGTAAGGGTAGGGTATACGTGAGGGTAGCGTGCTGTGTGTTTAGGTGAGAGTGTGTGCTGTTTGTTGTTTCAACTGGCATGGAGAGTATGTGCTGTGTGGAGAGTGTGTGAGGGTATATGGTTGAGTCTTTTAGTCGATGTGCGAGAGAGAGATGAGTGAGTGGACTGTGTTTGTGTGTGGAGAGTTCGTGAGGGTATGAGAGGCATGGCTTTTGTTTGTTATTTGTGAAGAGTTTGGTGTATGGTTTGCGGGGGGTTTTGAGCCAAGGATAATTTTGAATCGGAGGTCCAACGAGCAAACCCGAAGCTAAACAAGCGAATTAAATCCAACAAGATGTCAATTCTTGACTTTTCCCTTCCGACGTCCATTTACCGCGACTTAAAAGGTAGTGCCTCCTCACGAGGCTCATCATCGGGACTTATATGCAAAAATGTAGTGCCTACAGTCGCCCCCACTTTGATGGGACTTGTGCAATGTGTAACAGTGACAATCCTATCAAAGTTATGCAATCCATTTTTACTTACCTGGTTCGGCACCTGTCACCTGACTTGTCTGCTGCTTTGAACTGAGTTGATATGGTGGCGAGGTGCCTCGACCATTGGGCTTCGTTCCCGAACCACCAAATGTGGGCTCTATTCCCGAACTGTGCTGATGATGCAGTGGGCCCTCTACCATGGGATGCATCCCAGAACTACAACTGATGTGTTGGCCCTCGACCCTGAGACACATCCTAAAAATGATGATGTAGTGGGTCATCGACCCTGGGACGCATCCCGGAACTACAACTGATGATGCAGTGGGCCCTCGACTTTGGGACGCATCCCGGAACTGCAACCAACAAAGGGGGCGCCTCGACCTTGTCATGCATCCCAATACCGCTGACAATGTGGGCCTCGCCCTAAAACTGATGATGTAGTGGGTCATCGACCCTAAACTGGTACTGATGTGGGCCTTGTCCTCAAAACTGATACTAGTGTGGGCCTCGCCCCCATACTGATGCTGATGTGGGCCTCGCCCCAAACTGATACTGATGTTGATATTGGTCTCAACCCTGAGACTCATCCCGAAAACTGCTACTAATGATATGATGGTTCGTTCCCTGGGAATCATCCCCAAAATTGATGCTGATGTGGCTCACGACCCTGGGACGCATCCTCAAAACTGTTGATGATGTGGGTCACGACTATGGGACGCATCCCCAAAACTGCTGATGATGTGGGTCACGACCCTGGGACTCATCCCCAAAATTGATACTGACACTAATGTGGGCCTCGCCCCCGGGACTCATCCCCAAAACTGATACTGATACTGATGTGGGCCTCGCCCCCGGGACTCATCCCCAAAATTGATACTGATACTGATGTGGGCCTCGCCCCCGGGACTCATCCCAAAAAATGATACTGACAATGCTGATGTAGGCCTCGCCCCAGACGGATATTGATGTGGGCCTCAACCCTGGACTGATACTGATGTGGGCCTCGCCCCCAAAGTGATACTGACGTGGGCCTCGCCCTTAACTGATACTGATAATGCTGATGTGGGCCTCGTCCCAGATGGATATTAATGTGGGCCTCAACCCTGGACTGATACTGATGTGGGCCTCGCCCCCAAGCTGTTACTGATGTGGGCCTCGACCTTGGGACTCATCCCTAAAATTGCTGATGATGTGGGTCAGGACCCTAGGACACATCCCAAAACTACTACTGATGTGTGGGCCTCGAACCTGGGACGCATCCCAAAACTACTACTGATGTGGGTCACGACCTTGGGACTCATCCCCAAAATTGATACTAGTGGTGTGATGGTTAATTCCAACACAGCGTACTGCCTCTCACGAGATAATCCTGATAGCTAAATATATTTTCATCCTCAACGGATGCTTCGCGTCGAAACCAGAGAACCCTCAAAGTACTTAATACACTTAGATCCGCTCGTCTGAATGAGTGATCTGAACTAGACTCCTAGTGTGTGTGTGCCAAGGCTCTTTCGCAGCTTAATCCTTAAGTAAGCCAACTCGATGATTTTGTCTCAGAGAATCAGATCAGTGGGTCTAACCAACCTAGATGTCTTGATCACACTATGTGATTACTTTGTAATACTCAACATGATATGGTCTTCTTCTTATTTTCTCATTTCTCTTTCTCTTCATTCTTTTCATTTTTGAACTTTCTTTTTCTTTTTCTTTTTCTTTTTCTTTTCTCTTTTCTTTCTTTCTTTCTATTTTCGACACACATACCCTTTAAGGTAGCATTTATCCTCATGGTTGTCCTAATACTCACCCATGGGTAGCTTCACGCTTATCGGTTATAGGTGGTCCGTTTTTCTTTTCTTTTCATTGCAGAGACTTTTTCTTTATTTCCAACCATATCATATATCGTAGCATAAGTAAACCAGAATGGACATCCAGACAAACAATCATTCACTGATCCACCATCTCTTCAACTAGTCATCTCGCCAACTAATTAGGCTTCTACTGATGAGATCTCGTAATCAAGTGCTCGCGAGTCTAGTCGAGATCAACCACTCAGAATCCCGGATGAGAGCACATCTCGCACTTATCATTTCTAAGGTTTCTCTCTATAGCAAATAATGTCATCATCGAAAATATGCCTAACCATCAAAGACTTATTTTTTTTTTCACTCGCTTACTCCATGAAATTTTTCCTTTCAACCCAACCGCTGATAATGTGGGCTTCGCCCCCTGAGGTTCCTTCCCAAAAATGATACTGATTCATTCCTGAAACTTATGTGGGCCTCAACCCCATGATTTGTTCCTAACACTGACGATACTGTACTGTTGATGCTTCTGGTTGGCTTGCCTTTGCCGCTTTATCTTTTTTTCTTCTTTGAAACCTGCGAATACAAAACAAATAAAACACAAAAAGGAATGCAAGTGCGTTACGTGTATGCATGTATGAACTTCCTATCCTGTTGGGTTAGGTCTTCTGTCAATTCCCTTGGTGACTACTCGGTCTTCTTTCCCTCAGGCAAAATACTGCTTCAATCTATCCACGTTGATCGACTTGGTGAACTCGTTCCCTTCCAAATCTGACAGTCTCACTGCCCCATTTCCCATCACTTTCTGGACTATGTAGGGTCCTTCCTAGTTGGGTCTGAACTTTTCTCTCGTACATTCTGACCTTCCCATCTTTCTTCGGTAGTGGCACAATGTTTTCCAACCACTCATGGTACTTTATTACTCTAAGAACCACAATCGATGGCTTACGAGTCTCTCATAGATCAATTACTTAAAGTTTCAAATTAAAGCACATCAATAGTTTATCGTTTTTAAGATTTCTCTTTAAAGTAAATGACTTCATCATCGGATTAAAGCTTAACTATTAAGGAAAAAAACTTGAACAAGTAGGCAAAATCAATGTCTTATGATTAATGGATGTGACATCACAATTGAATGAGATCAGGAAAACAAACATCCCATAACTTGCAACTTTGTCTTCTTTCGTCTTCTTGTTTTTTTCGGACATCAGATCTTCTAACTCCTGTAATTCTTTTTACCATTTACTTTCCCCTTTCTGCTATGCTTCATCTTTACTATTGTTGCCCCATATCCTCATGCGGGAAGCTTGGTGGTCTTGAGTTTGGAGAACAGTGCTGTCAGGTAGGCTGGAGTTGATCATGTAGGTGGGTGGTGGAACAGAGTGGTAGTTAGATAGATGGTTTATGTATTTGTTGGGTTGTTCTTTTTCTGGATCGGGTATTTTATTGGAGTCGATGAGGTTCTGGATCTCATGTCTGAGGCGGGCACAACTGTCGGTGTCATGGCCTTTTTGCTAGTGGAAGTAACAATATAGGTTTAGGTCGAGGTAGCGTGGCACAGGGTTTGGAAGTGGTTTAGGTTCTAAGTGACTTAGGTGTCCTTGCTTTTTCAGTTCTTTAAACACCTCTGACAAAGGTCTACCGAAATCAGAGAATCGTCTGTTCCTGATGGGGACGACCTTAGAAGAAGTGAGCTTGGTTCCCAAAGATCTCCTAATGGTGTTGCTATTCCGGTCGCAGAACTGTCTATTATCAGCTATATAGATGTGGTCAAACTGGTCACAGCGGCGGTCAATGCTTACAACTGCTCATTAATCTTAGTGAGGCTATTTTGCAGCCGATCCATACGAGACCCCTCGTTCTCTGATTCACTCATGTTTGCTAACAACTTTTTGATGAGTCTTCCCTCTTCCCCAACCCAACAGGTATATATGATGGCTTTTAAGACACATGGGGTTAACATGATGCGTGTATGCATGAGATACATGAGATGCATATGACGTATGGAATATATTAGTCGGCCCATTATCATTTTAAAACATTCAATCATATTATTGCGCAGTGCAAACTTGTCCCAATTGAAAAGGCCCAACAAGTTTATACTTTTGCGATAACATTGCTAAACAACTTTAAATGATAAGAGGCGTAAATACAAAATGATCCATCGGCATTTTAGAAGCTTTTGGCCCCATTGTCAAGGGACACAAACTCGTCCTAGTTTAAATGGCCCAACAAGTTCATATCTCTTGACAAGAAGTTCAACTGAATCCAAATGATGATGGTCCTAAATACAAGCATAAAGAAATAATTTCTACTGGTCATATAACTGAGGTTCACATGTAGGTTTAAAGGAATGTAAACAAAAGCTCTCGCTGACGAAGGATTGCCCACAACTAGGACTCCCCACTCAAGGGGTCGATCGACCAAGTGAGCACACCTTTTTTATACCTTACGATACATGCCAACGAGTTACGGTATGTGACTAACTGTCAAATGGATTTCCTATTGTAGATTCCCCAGAGGGAGGGTGGAGCGAACTCTCTTAAATACCCAAGCCTCTTCGGCTCTTATCGCCTTGGTGACAGGAATAAACATCAAGTCCTCTAAATTAGTCCATCACAGTGAGTTACGGGTGAATGATTATCTAGGTGTCTTCACAGCTTTTCCTTATAGAAAGGTAGTGAGTGAAGAAAGACACCAAACCATCATCTAGCCTTAATAATGCCTTTGATTAAACCCCATCAACCCACTGTAGACATGGTTAATTAAAGTACAAATCACAAACATTACAAGACATTATTTTGGGGCCGATTCTCTATCCTAGTGCAGTCGCCAGACTGTAGGACACAGAAATTGATGACGCATGCTGTTCTAGGTTCGCGGCCCAGTTGGGAGTACAGAGTAGCCCGCGGGGGACAAAACTGGAGAATAATGGAGCCGCCACCCGGTGTGAACTGAGAAAATAATTTAAGGCCGCAATCACCCCTCGCAAGGGAAGACCTTAAACCGTTGGGTTCGGAATGGTCCCTTACTTATGTCACTTGTAATGAACGGATTTGTGCAATTTTAACCAATTCTACTCAACATACATTTGCAAAAGTAATCTAAATTCCTATAAGGCCTAAATCTAAGTTTGCATGCTTTAAAAGTAAATTCTCATAACGGCAAACATACGATATCACACAATAAGCATGTTGAACAAATAACGACCTAAATATAACGTGAATTAAGCTCCTATTGCAAAGAAAATAAATAAGTCATGCATAAAGAAATAACGTACTAGACTAAATTATACTTAAAAAATAAATAACCTATTAACGGCCTAATCATTCTTGAATACAAGGTTGGATGAAACGAAATACGTGTGTCTCTCAAGTAGTACGTGATATTGTATCCCGAGTGCAAACCGCAATACCGTCCATTCAGATTCGGCTACGAAATTTACGTTCGGGTTTCCATCCGATATACCGCAAGAGAGAAAACATATTCCATTCATCCGGAAATCACATTTTGCACCAATCCACAATACTCATACGAAGTAAAGCAATAAAATAAATATGAATAAAAGAGAATAAACAAAAAGGGTACCCTCAGGTCTAACCTCTTTGGTTGTCTTTCGGAAGTGCGGTACGCGGTTTTCGGAAGGGTTGATACTCCGCAACTCCTCCGGTTCACTGGTTCAACATTTTCCTTCACTGTTTCATTGTTCGGGCTGCTGCATTTACTCCGTTTCACAGAGATTTCCACTGTTTGGACTACTATTTTGGTGATTGCTTTGTTCGGTCAGATGGGCTGTTTTTTGATTATATCTTGGGTTTATTTTTGTGTCGGTTTTGGGATCGGTTATGGGGCAATTTTTGGGTTTAAGTATGTTGTTCCGGGGGCAGAAAGTGAGGTAAAACTGGGCTGTTTTAGGCAGTTTTCACGTTAATTTGGTGGGCTGTTTTAGGCAGTGTGTCACGGTAATTAGAGGCAGTTTTTGGGGCTTGAAAAGCTTGGTCACATGGGCTGTGTGAGTGTGGCTGCTGTGTGTGTGTTACGTGGAGGGAGGGACGTGTCAATGGCCTGTGCGTGTGTGCATCCTTAGCGTGAGTGGGTTGTTTGTGAAGGGTAGTCAATTTGGTCGATGTGGGATTACTTTTGGTAAGTGAGTGGGTATTGATATGGTGAGATAATGTGCTAGTGGGGTCGTGGGGTGTCTTACGTGAAGGCTATATTGATGGAGTAATGGGCGTGAGGCAGTGGGCTGTTGAATGTATATTTGGCATGAAGTTGCTAGTCAAAGGAGTGTTTATACGTGAGTCAATTGAGTGGAATGCGTGAGTGAGGGCTGCTTCCTAGTCGATGTGGGATTCTGGGAGAGAGGGGCTTGGCGTGTTTTGGGCGTGAACAAGGGAGCCGGTTTCTTAGGTGATGTGGGACAAAGTAGAGGGCTGATTTGTTGCTATTTTGGGCGTGAATAGAAGGTTTGTTCCAGGGGTATTTTGGGCATGACAAGGGGCTTACTTCAGGGGTTGATTTGGGCGTGAACAAGGGCTGCTTGGGTGCATTTTATCGGTGTGAATGAGCTGCAGTGGGGGTAAGTTTCTGTGAATTAAAGGGGCAGTTTCTGGTTGATGTTTGAAGGCAGTATGAGAGGCTATGTTACTGGCAGTTTGGCATGACAAGAAGGGTTGTCCAGGGGCAGTGAGTTACGGCTATGGAAGGGTAATTTACGGGGGTGTTGATACATGAGTTGAGGGATGAATGGAAGGTGTCTTGGGTGTGAATCACTGCTGGATGAGTCACGGCAATGAAGAGGGACTTAGGGAACTTTGGGCGTGAGTGAAGCTAAGGGAGAGGAATGTCTTGTGTTCTCTCTGCTAGGGGAGGATGGATGGATTTTAGGTTCTTTTTATAGGCATATTGGTGCATTAATTGGGTGGGTTTTTTTGGTGAAGGTTATTAATTAGGAGGTGGCTTTGTTGAAATTGGGGTGTGATGTGTTGTTTCTTTTGACTTGGAGGGGGGAGGCTATTAATTAGGAGGTGGATTTTGATGTGTTGTGTCTTTTGACTTGGTGGGAGGTTATTAATTGCTTGAATAAGTTGGTGGAGGGGTGGCTTTTGGCTTCTTGTGCATGGGCTGCTAGGGTTTGCATGGTCTAGGGTGAAACATGGCTGTGTTTGGCGTGAGCTTATGTGAGGGTTGTTTGCTTACGTGTGTGTGGAGAGTGTGTGTTGTGTGGAGTGAGGGTAGTGTGTGCGTGAGGGTAGTGTGCTGTGTGTTTAGGTGACAGTGTGTGCTGTGGAGAATAAAGAGTGTGTGTTGTTTGTCGTTTCAACTGGCGTGGAGAGTGTGTGATGTGTGGAGAGTGCGTGAGGGTATAGGGTTGAGTCTTTTAGTCGATGTGCGAGAGAGAGACGAGTGAGTGGAGGGTGTTTGTGTGTGGAGAGTGCGTGAGGGTATGAGAGGCATGGCTTTTGTTTGTTATTTGTGAAGGATTTGGTGTATGGTTTGCGGGGGTTTTGAGCCAAGGATAATTTTGAAACGGAGGTCCAACGAGCAAACTCGAAGCTAAACAAGCGAATTAAATCCAACAAGATGTCAATTCTTGATTTTCCCTTCCGACGTTCGTTTCCCGCGACTTCCGTGACTTAAAAGCCTCCGCACGAGGCTCATCATCGGGACTTATATGCAAAAATGTAGTACCTACACATAAGGGCACCCTTTTATTTATTCTCGTTCATCTTTTAATTATTTATTAGTATTTATTCGCATGTGTATTGTTGGTTTATTTATTTATTTTGTGGCCATGTGATGAATGATTTTGTGCTATCTCTCATGGTATATCGGATGGAAACTCATACATAAATTCCATTGCCGAATCCGAATGGACGGTAGTGCGGTATGAAATTGGGATACAATTCCACGTACCGCTTGAGAAACACACATATTTTGTTTCGTCTAATCTTGTGTTTACCCATTGTTTATTAGAAATAGCATATTATTTTTATGCATGATTTAGTTATTTCTTTCGCATTAGGCACCTAATGATCTTTCTCCAATGTTCATGCTTAGACAATTATTTATTTATGTTTCCGTATTCATCAATTTAATGTGTCAATGAGATTGTGTGCTTGCCGTTATTTTGACTTACTTTTATACATGCAAACTTAGATATTGGTTATATGCAAACTTAGATATAGGTTGTATGCGAACTTAGATGTAGGTTATCTTGCGTATGTATGTTTCATAGACATGGTTAGATTATTGCAAAAATCCATTCATTACAAGTGGCATAAGTAAGGGACCATTCCGAACCCAACGGTTTGAGGTCTTCCCTTGCGAGGGGTGAGTGCGGCCTTAAATCATTTCCCAGTTTACACTGGATGGCGACTCCATTTTATTTCTCTGGTTTAGTCCCCAGCGGGCTACTCCGTACTCCCGACCGGGCCGCGAGCCTGGAACAGCGTCGCCGATCTCTGTGTCCTACAACAACCGACCCGAGGTAGAGAGTATTTTCATGATCCGCATTATGAAATCAAGTGTTGAGCATCGTGACGCCCACATGATCAGACTTGAAACATATGGCATCTACAAAATCAGCGTGGCGACGCTAGCCCATACGCGTCACGACAATGGCCTGATTATAGGCCAATATTCAACTATTCACTGTCTAATTTGCCCCAAATATATTTCCAACACTCCCACACTACAACCTTTACATGAGCAACTCTGTTAACTTCATTATTCATACATTCTACGCTAATATACCATTATCAAACCAACCCTTTAATCTCATAAATCTAATCAATTTCCTTGTTTCTTAACCACATTGATGCAATCACTAACATGGCAACAACACTAGCAAAACATTATTTTATCAAAACTCCACAATTTATGTTTTGGGTCATGATTTTCTTACCTTAAATCACTTGAATTCCTTCACCATTTAAGTCTTCTAAGCTTGATATTCCTCTTCTAGCTTATTGTAGTTAGATTTTCATTATTTCCTCTTTAGTTTTGGTAAGAAAGTGGCTTCCCCTCTTTCCTTCCATTCTTTCTTCCTTTTTCTCTCTTTTCACGGTTTCTCTTCTCCCAAATGCAAGGGATGATTGAATAGTGTCCCGTTTTTATACTTGGGGCTGTTTATAAAATGACTAAATGGAAAAAAAATCAGAAACTTTGAGAATTCTCTAGATTGGTCATCGGGTACTATTTATCTAAATTTTTGAGCTGCATTATTATCCTATTTCTGGTTCGAATCTGGAAAAATTACCAACACGGAAGTTATAGGTCTCGGTCTTAGATTTTCGACGGTATAAAATTCATAAAAATTAGAGTTCATATGAAAAGGTTACGACCGACATACCATGGGTTGGCCGGATTAGGATATAGAATAACTTATGTACAAGAACTACAAGAAATTTGCCGACTGTGCCAAAAATTATTTCATGAGCACATACATGCTTGAACATGATTTACACCATGTATTATTCCATCCATATTTTAGTAGTCGTTGGGATTACCGCGTTGTTAGAAATTCTCCCCCCTTAAATATGATTCGTCCTTGAATCCCTTCTGATGTTTATATTAGTTTGAAGACATCTAGTCTTTGCTGCTGTTATCCTCTTTACTTCCTTCCTATTTTCTGCTCGAGAATTCAATATTATGACTTCTGGAAATCTCTTATTCTGATATACTAAATTCGATTCTTATAGCCGAACACTCAATCCTTGGAAGTTCCTTCAACAACTCTTTTTTTAGTGTGGAAACTAAGCCCGTACAATATATGTATTCCTTCACAGAAATTATCATCCATAAGATTTATCTATCTCTTATTCTACACTTCACGACGTCCCAGCAGGGTGAACTGGAAGTGCTCAATCTCTTATGATCTGAACTTAAGTTCTTCTCGAATTGGTGCCCAGGTGAATCACCCATTTTTAGCTGATATTCCGTGACTGTATTTTATTTTATCTCATTCTTTTCTCATTTTGTTACTGCTTCCACCCAAGCACACTTAACTTGTAAGGTCTTGACCGGATTTGATGTACTTGTGCTAATATGGTCGTACCCACAACTGCTCCAATTGAATCATTAATCCTCAATAATCGCACTTGATCTATTTGGGTAATTTATCATTTGTGCCTAAGTCATACTGATATCGTATAACTTCAATGAGTATGTATCTGAATCATTCTCAACTAGTATTCCACATCTCTGAAGATACCGTGTCTCCTATAGTTAAGTTTATGCTCGTTCTATTTTAACCCTGAGATAAATATATACAAGAGTAATCCTTGTCGCTATTAAAAATATTCATACTTGATACTGTCTAAGCTCTACATGCTCGATCTGATCCTAGCATTCTTCCTCTTAATTTATCTCTTTAACTCCCTCTTTCTTTTTGCTAAGTTTCAACTACTATCAGTTCCGACCTTCAAGTCCTTGTATCACTATCTACCTTTGGGTTTATGACCTCGTAGTTTATGATCAAGCTTTTTATATGCTTTAAGCTTACCATCAAGGTTTTTGATATTGTCTAATCCAAAATACTAATGCTTACCATCTATCTGACGGTCTTCTTCTAGTTGGCCAAAACTTAGCAGAATGAATCATGGTTATGTCAACTATACATATATATATCAGTGCGAAATTGGAAATCAAAGCTTGAAAGTAAACTATACGGCCTTGTATTTGATGTCGGTGATGAAGATTTGATTTTTGATTAATATCCATACTCATTCTAGACTTTTACTTTATTGCTAGCGTAAGTCTGGTTAACCGTCTCTTAAATTGATTTATCTTTTCTTAGTCTCTAATAGATTTTGATTACCTTCTAAGATATCCAAATTTCAATTATTCTCATGACTTGATTATGCCAGGTACTATCCTAATCTTATCCATATCCGAATACTCAGTTTTCTTGGTTCTTTTATATCACGCTCTCAATAAATTTGTTTCACGTCGTACTATGCATTACTCCTAATTAGGTACATTGCGTGCGAAACTTATGGTTATACTTGTTACTTTCCTTCTTTTCCCTATCAAATAGAATTCCAGTCTTATTCTATCACTGAGAAAGCTTGCTATTATGTACTTTTATCATTGCTTATCAAGTATTTTTTCCTATTCTCATTTTACCTTGACAGTTCCACCTCAACCCTTTTACTTAAAGTTCTTCTCATCTTCTTTCATGTTCTATTCTATACCTGAAACTCCTGTGATCTAAGTCTCTGTCTTCTTATCTAAGGGGTATTACATTTTAAATATCTCTTGCCCTTCCTTAGGATACTATACTACCCCTCAGAATTACTTGTTTATGGAAATATCATTATGACGATCATTGAGGTCCACCCTTACTAATGTTGTCTAATGAGGGTTGAGAGGGTGGGGGTTGGTCCTGAAGTCTTTTTTTTTGGTTTTGGTGGTCTCTCTGGCTATGCGTGCTATAGGTGCACATGCTGCTCATTTATAATCTTAGGATTCCCTTATTCACATATTTGATATTGGGCTTCCAACTAAGGTACTATGGCTAGGAACTATTTGAATTACTTTCTTCAACTTAACTCCCGATCGTTTCTGACTATTAGTCACACTATCCTTTACTGAAAATCTCTTTAAGGGTTATGTTCTCTCAGAATTCTACATACCCTATTGTCATTCTTCCTTTTGAAGTTTGTTATGTTTCTTAGGTTTCCTCCTTTTCTCAGTTCCTTGAACCTCTTATGTCATTACTTCCCTAAAATCTCTATCATCTCCGACAGGTTAGGGTTTTACTACTAATACTTTTGGTTCGATGCTATTCTCTTACTAGTTCTTTCATTCTAGTAAAACGAGGGTTCTCTATAAGTCGTATACCTTATTTCTAAGGATTTATCTCTCTGATTCTTTTACCCTTTCTATCTTTTCCCTCTCTGGTGGCCATGTGTTTCATAATGAATTAGGTTACCACCTTAGATTTAGCCTGGCTTACTGTGAATTCTAATTACTCCATCTTATATCTTATGATTCTTATTTAGGTTCTTTTGCACTTATTGATTGAACTATCTCGTTGTTTCGTGATTTGTCTATCTTGTCCGATGCTCTTCTTTACTTGTTCAAGTCCTTACTAGGCTCTAAGTTGAGTTGCGAATATGTGCATTCCATAGAAATCTGAAAATACATATTGTTGTTAATTATCTGATCTTAATGATGGTCTGGTTAGGTGTCTATATACTTGTTAGGGTGAGGGCTACTAGGAAGAAAATTATCATCAACCTTAGGGTTCCATAATTTTCATCAACTATCATGGGGTCACCATCTACGCTACTGTCTTTAAACTACATTATCTAGATTACTATCTGTACTGCATTCCATTATTACTTCTTGCATCCTTCTTTATTATTCCCATATCCTACCTCTTGACTCTAAACTGTGCTACTGAGGCTAGTAGTGATTTGTTCCTCTAGGCTACTTTCTAAATCTCTACTCTTTGCTCTTGCTATATGCCCCTGCTATGACTTTTGATCTTACTGTCCGAACTGATACTTTGTTAAATCCTAAGTATTTCCAATCTCATGTGTCTGTCCTTCCACGCTTAAGTGAATTTCTACTGGAAATGGTCTGATCTATGGGTTCTTACTGGTATTACAAACTTGCATATCTTGACTTGTGTTAGGTTCTTTCTCTTCTATCATTGAGAACCTCCTTGGTTCCTTTCTGGGTAAACCATCTCTCGAGGTCTGCTGTCCATGTCTCAGAATACATTATTATGGGTACTAGGCTTTCTTACAGTTACCTTTATTTATGTTGGTAAAGGATGGGACAAGAATCTACATCTCAACAGATGTCAGCGTCCTTTTTATAGTACCTTGTGTCCTGGTAGAGTCTATTACTCATGTATGATAGGTATGAGATAGACTCTGTCAGGATAGTTTCCTTGACTGATATCACTGAGCGGTTGGAATCTGGGTTCAGGTGTCTAGAATCTCTACGTCATTTTTGGTATCTCATGTCTGTTGGGACTTTGATGAGTGGTATTTATATCACTATTTCCCACTCATTTATCCTAATATTTTGTATAGTTTCTTGAGTCTTGTGAATATTTTGATGTGTTTTGTGTTATTTTGTAGATAAATAAAGTTTCAGGACATTCTGGAGGTGATTTGGAGCAAAACTGTGAAAATTGGCAAAAAGGGCATTTTGGTCATTTCCCGCGTCGCGACGCCCAAGCCTTTAGCGTCGCAATGGCTAACTTGCACCGGAGTCTGCTAACGTGCGCCGGGTCAATGGATCAGAATTTGAGAAGTTTGACTTTGCTAACATGCGCCGTGCCACGTGTCACCATCACAGCTGAGATGCTAACGTGCGCCGTGCCACGTGTCATCATCCTACGGTGCAGACACTCACAATTGCCACGTGTGCCACGTGTCATCCATGTCATCACCACGTCATCGGTCAACGAGTCAACTTTGCCACGCGTCATGCCACATCATCATCCACGTCAGCAGGTCAACCGAGTCAACGAGCCACGTCAGCATCAGCCAATCCCACCATGACAAGTGTCGCAATCCTACGGTGCCGACAATTGATCTCAGCCGCCTTGCCAAGTCAGCACCACGTCATCGCCACGTCAGCATAATAATTAAGCTCTTAGCCGCCTCGCCACGTGTCGCCTTATCTTCTTAGCCGCCTCGTAACGTGTCAAGCCCTCAGCGTGCCACGCATCACTGTTCCAGCGTAGCGACGCCAAAGGCCTTGGCGTCGCGATGCTGGAAGCTTACCCGCGCCTATAAATTCAGCTTCGAATTTCAGAATTGAGTGCACCTTCCTCTCTCTTCCATTCTTTATAAAGAGAGAGTCTCTCTCTCTAGATTCTTAGTTTTTTTTTTTAGTTTTTTAGTTTTTAGTTTTGTAAATAATTTTAATTACGTTTTGTAATAATAGTAATTTAATTTTTACTTTTTACTATTTACAGTTTTTACTATTCACCATGATAAGGTAACTTCCTCAGCTAGGGTGAAAGGTAATTCTTTTACTGTTACTATTTAGATTAATCTCCCTTAAAAATAATATATTCACTATTTAAAATACTGACTTAAAAAGGATACCGCTATATTGGCCGGTTGGTAATTTAATTTTAATCTGGTTTAAACCTGACTAATCAAGGATACCGCCAGATTGGTCGGTTGGTAATTTAATTTTGGTTCCGCCTTTATGGCTGGTTGGACTTAATTTGACTTAATCAGGATATTGCCAGATTGGTCGGTTGGTAATATTATCACAAGTTTATATATTATTTTATGGGAGATATTTAAATTAGTAGTAGTAAAAGTAATTCCTTTTACCTTAGCATTTTATTGTAATTTACTTCTCAGCTTTTACTTTATGTCTTTTACATTTATATTTTTACTAGCCCTAGTTATGTGTTAGTTATCTGGGGTTGTGATGACTTTTAATATCACCGTTTATAAGGGGTTATTTTATAGTTTGGGTAATTTAAAGGTTTACTTATTAAGTCTTAAGCTTAATGCTTCTTGTTGTCTGATCACCAATAAGATTGATGTGGTAAATCTAAAATGAACTAGACATAGGGATTTTAGGTTTCAGCCTTAGACTTAATAGCCCACGATCTTCCTTGAGGATAGATAACCCTTTAATAGATTTCCTTACAGGATAAGAATATACCTGTCGGGCGGGGGTAGCCATAATTGGAACTTAAACTTAATGAATCAAGATAATTTGGTTGACATAGACATATGGTTCAATTGGGTTAAACTGGGTATTTGTGTCTGACCATCGACAGAGGCTTACACATAATTTAGTATTCCAGGTTAGTAAACTGATTTATTACACAAACATAAAATAACCACTTCATCTTTAAAATGATATTAGAATGATTCACGACCCTAGATCTTTGTGTCTTTTGTTATTTTCCTTAGTATTTTCTTTTATCTTTTTATTTATTTACTTATTGTGCAAAACCACATTCAACCAATCAAACAATCATTCTCTTCTCCATTTAATTAGATATTTGTAAATAAATAGATTCAATAATTAATAAAATAGTAGGAATTAAGTCCTCGTGGGATCGATATTTTTATACTACTTGAACGATACGTGCGCTTGCGTTATACGTGTGTGTTTACGCCGGTCAGACTTCCACAACCAAATCAGATTTCTTGCTTCTTTTATCTTTCTGATTATTCTTCGTTATTCTCCTTACTATCCATTCGGAATTTGCTATCCATTCGGGATATTCAAAGGCTATTGGATCCTTTTGGAAGAATTTTCTGAGGAGGAAATGAATCTTATCAAAAGGGAAGGAAATTTACTTAGGTCTACCTGATATTTTACTCTTGTTCAGACTTATTCTATTCTCCTTACTACTATAGGTTTTTGGCACTTTCTTATCTATCTGATTCTGTATCTCTATCTCTTATTGTCTCTGGTTGCTTTTGTTGGTTTCTAATGTGGTCCCAAGATCATATTTAAGCATTTACAAGAATGAATACTCAAAGAAGGATGGCAGCATCATACTTAAAATGAACGGATTTTGAGATGTGTTGAAGACAAAATTTCCTCCCTTTTTGATCCTTTAAAGTTTCGGCCAAGGAAGTTCTTTGAAGAAGATGAATAAGCTCCAAGATTTGTAAGGATTCCAAGCTCTTGAGATGTTTTCCCTATCACCTTGTATTGATTCTTGAAGTGTGCTAGCAAGTGAAGAAGAAAAACAATTTTTGCTTCTTGTTCTTAAGGCTAACGGTTTTGGCCTAATTGGGAGAGAGGGAGATTTCTTTGTTTTTGTATTTTTTTTCTAAAAACAATAATGAAAAATGCTTTACCAAATTTTGGTATATGCTTTCAAAAAGTCAAACCAAATTTTGGAGCCAAAAATGCATTAAAGGCTCACAACCAACTCCATCATGAATAGTGACTAGTTGTCACTCACCAAAAAGGTGAATTGACATCCATCACTAAAGTGACATGTGATGTGACGAGTGATGTGACTTGTGGCTGAACTTGATTCAAAAACGGAGTGGCCTTGCAAACACATCCCGGGCTCGGTTTCGTTAATTCCAAATTAACGAATTTTCGGTTGCGACGTAATTAAATAAAATTTACTATTCACATCGCTCCCGAATTAATTCCAAATTAATTCATTTGCCCGAATTATAATCCAATTTTAATTCCGCGTCGAAATCTAATTTCGTTTAATATATCGAATATATTATTTTATCGATTAATTCTGAATTAATCATTCTCTCTCTTCAAATAGTAATTTATCCCAGATAAAATATCTCCGTAATTAATCCAAGATTAATTATGTTCGAATCATACGTCATCGGTGAATCTTCGGGAAGCGACCCAAGAGATCCCTGGATATATTGGCAGTAAATCCGATCGTCGGACTATCCGAACACGTACGAACCTCGTACTACATTTTTACAGATTTACGAGACATGGTTGGCTTCTAGCAAAGCACCGTGCCTACCCAATTCTCCAGAAATATTCTTAATGGAATATATGATCTTTGTCAGGCGTAGTATACGTGGTATTATATATAGCGATCAAGTATCGGATGTCACATGCAAGGCTTGGGGCTGGAATAGTGCCTGCCCCGTACAAAGCATATATCAGATATCAAACAACTAGTCTCTTTAATCGGATAATCATGACCAAGTCATATTATCCCGATGGTTGCAACCAATTTAGAGTACCAGTTCTGTATCCCTGCGTGATCATCTTCATATGACTGGAGTGATGCTTCCATCTTGACATCACACCCAATGCACTACGATTCTCAATAAACCCTGAAGAGGCGTACACAGAACCTATTAAAGTCCTGGACGACCAAAACCAAAGCGTATTGATTGTCGCCAGTACTAGCGATGGAAGTTTCAGGTTAAGACCAAATACACCTACCCTGATGCGGATTCCCATAGACACATAGTCATACTACCAATGGGATTCCGCGGGGTCTATCCAGTGCGAAGCTGTTTCTGTTCCATCGGTAAACACAACCTCCTATCACACTTGCATAAGTATCCAATACTTAAATATATGAGAACTATGTCGTTACGCTTCCATAACACGCACAAGTGCAATACTAGTCTATTTCGCATTATCGATGTCCAGTCTCGATAATACTACGACTAGGGATATTTAATGATTAAACCTTTATGGATTGATATTGTCTCATATCTTATAATCCGGAACTAATCATAAGGACTTTTATCATTTATATATTCAAGTAATCAAATTACAAAATGATAAAATGCAATTTCATTGCTACATAATTAATTTGTACAAAAACAACAATGTCTATGGGTCATAATTGTCTAACAATCTCCCACATGGCCTATAGCCAGTCACTCAAACATCTAATACCTGAACTACGTACATGTCGCTCAAACATTTGCTGAGGAATAGCTTTCGTCAGCGGATCTGCAATGTTGTCATCTGATGCGACCTTCTCGATCTTCACATCGCCACAATATATGATTTCACGAATCAGATGGAAACGTCGAAGAACATGTTTGGATCGTTGATGAGACCGCGGTTCCTTAGCCTGCGCTATAGCCCCGTTATTGTCAAAATATAATGGAACGGGCTCAGCTGCTAACGGAACTACTCCTAATCCAATTAGGAATTTTTGGATCCAAACTGCCTCTTTTGCTGCTTCAGCTGCAGCAATATACTCTGCTTCTGTTATTGAATCGACAATAGTCTCTTGCTTGGAAGATTTCCAGCTTACTGCTCCATTATTCAAACAAAATATGTACCCGGATTGCGACTTGCAGTCGTCTTTATCGGTTTGGAAACTTGCATCGGTAAACCCAGTTACCTCAAGTTCTCCATCTCCATAGATTAAGAAAGCATCCTTAGTTCGTCTAAGATACTTAAGGATATTCTTAACCGCCATCCAATGACTATCACCTGGATCGGCCTGATAGCGACTACACATGCTCAAAGCATAGGAGACATCAGGTCGCGTACATATCATGGCATACATGATCGATCCGACTGCCGAGGCGAACGGTATCCGAATCATATTGTCTCTCTCATCTTGAGTTTTAGGACACATGTCCTTAGATAGAGTGACACCATGTGACACTGGCAACAGTCCCCTCTTGGACTGATCCATGTTGAATATTTTCAACACTTTGTCAATGTACGTGCTCTGGGAGAGTCCAAGCAGCTTTCAAGATCTATCCTGGTAGATCTTTATTCCTATAATAAAGGCTGCTTCTCCCAGATCTTTCATGGAGAATTTTAATGAAAGCCAAGCTTTCACCGATGTTAACATGGGAATGTCATTGCCAATTAGCAATACATCGTCAACGTAAAGGACAATGAATGTCAGTGCACTCCCACTAACTTTCGTATATACACAAGGATCATCCTCGTTTTGAACGAAATCATATTCTTTTATGATCTCATCAAAATGTTGGTTCCAAGAACGCGATGCTTGATTCAATCAGTAAATGGATCGATTTAACTTACAAACCTTGTTTGCAAGTATTGGTACGATAAAACCGTCAGGCTGTTGCATATAAACATCCTCCAAAAGGTTTCCGTTAAGGAAAGCGATTTTGACGTCCATCTACCATATCTCGTAATCGAAATATGCAGCAATAGCAAGCATTATCCAAATGGATTTAATCATGGCAACTGGTGAAAAAGTTTAGTCATAATCGACACCATGTCGTTGACGATACCCTTTCGCTATAAGCCTAGCTTTGTACGTTTGTATGTTGCCATCCATGTCGGTCTTCTTCGTGAAGATCCATTTGCATCCAATAGGCTTTACGCCTTCTGGTGCATCAACCAGTGTCCAAACTTGGTTGGTATACATGGAATCCATTTTGAAATTCATGGCATTTTACCATAAACCGGAGTCGATACCTTGTATCGCTTCATCATATGTAGCCGGTTTGTCTTCCTCAATAAGATTAATATCCACATGAGGTGAGATCAGAAACCCATACCTTTCAGGTTGTTTTCTGACTCTCTCCGACCTACGCGGTCCTTGTGTATTCAAAGATTGTGGTATAGTCTCATCCCTGATGGAATGTTCATGTTCCGTTAAGGATTCTATGTCAGGAATAGTATCACTCCGATTTTCATCGAGCTCTACTTTCCTCCCACTTATCACTGCATTTAGGAATTCCTTATCAAGGAAAACCGCATGTAGAGCAACAAATACTTTGTTCTCTTGTGGGTGATAGAAGTGATATCCTTTGGTTTCCCTAGGATATCCTACAAATAGGTATTTATCCGATTTGGGTTCTAGTTTGGTACCTTCTAAACTTTTGACGTATGCCCAGCAACCCCAAATCTTCAGGAATGAGAAACCCGGTTTCTTTCCTGTCCATATTTCATACGGAGTCTGTTGAACAGACTTTGATGGAACATTATTCAAAATAAGTATTGCACTGTTCAATGCATATCCCCAAAAGGAAATAGGTAGCTCTGTACGACTTATCATAGACCTTACCATGTCTAACAAAGTTCGGTTTCTCCGTTCGGAAACACCGTTTAATTGCGGTGTTCCAGAAGGAGTCCACTGTGAAAGAATACCATAGTCTTTCAAGTAATCAAGAAACTCATTGCTCAAGTATTCGCCACCACGGTCCGACTGTAATGTCTTAATACTTTTGCCGGTCTTTTTTTCTACTTCGTGTCGAAACTCTTTGAATTTCTCAAAATATTCTGACTTGTGTCTCATAAGATACACATAACCATAACGCGATGCATCATCCGTAAAGGTTACGAAGTATTCATATCCACATCTAGCCTGGCTAGAGATGGGCCCACAAACGTCACTATAAACATGGGCTAACAGTTTGGTGGCACGTGCACCTTTACCGCTAAAAGGTGATTTAGGCATTTTGCCTAATAAACAAGATTCACAGACGTCATATGAATTTTGATCAAATCCGTCCAAGTACCCACTCTTCGAAAGTGTGGATATACGTGTCTTGTTTATGTGTCCCAGACGACAATGCCACATATAAGTTTCATCTTTGTTACTTACTTTAAGCCTTTTATTTGTTACATTATATGTTTGAGATTGATTTATATTCAAAATATAAAGACCATTATTTGCATCAGCTGTGCAAATTTCTATATCATTTTTATACATAAAACACCCAATATTTCTAAATACAAAAGTATACCCTCATTGGGTTAACATAGATACAGAAATTATATTCCTAGTCAAACTAGGTACAAAATAACATTTTTATAAGTTCAAGTACATGCCCCGATGGCAGTTCCAAAACATAAGTGCCCACGACCAAAATGGCAACTCGAGTCCCAATTCCAACACGGAGGTCAATCTCTCCTGAGGCCAGTCTCCTGCCAATCCGCAGATCCTGCACATCAGTATATATGTGAGTACACAACCAGAATAAAAAAATCCAATTTTTAAAACTAGAAGTATACATGTTTATTTATATAAAAAACATACTGACGCCGGGTGCCTTGCCCGCTTTGATTTCCTTCATGTGTGCCTTGTACTCCCGGAAGTCACGCTTCCAGTGACCCCGCTTCCCGCACTGCAAGCATACATCTTGGGATTTGTCATTGGGTTTCCCTGAACAACAACATGTTGAAGCATAGTGCGCCTCGCGCTTCTTGCCCTTAAGGAGCTCATTTTCTGCCTCACGTAGAGTGGACATCAACTCTCCAAGAGTTTGGTCTTGGTTCAACATGTTGTTGTTCATGATGAAGCCACTCCAAGTGTCGGGGAGAGACTATAGGATCAAATCTACTGAAGTCTCAGCCTCGAAGACTATGCCCATCTGTCCGAGCTACTCAATGTCAGCAATCATCTGTGAGACATGGTGCTCAACAGACGTACCCTCTGACATGCGAGCGCGGAAGAGCTTCTTCTGCAACTCATATCTTTGCAATCTAAGATTAGATCGGTGGAGATCGTGCAACTTCGCCATCATCTCATAGGGATCCAACCCCTTGTTTTGATGACAGAATTACGGAGTCATAGCGGCAAGCATTACCGATTGAGCAGTCACATTATCATCTCTATGAGTCTTCCAAAGCTCTAGCTCAAGCAACTGATTAGGTCGGGGCTTAGGCCAAGAGGTCGCTCTATAGTGTAGAGTAAATTCTCGGATCCCAAAACAATTCTGAGATTCATATCCCAGTCCTGAAAGTTTGTGTCATTAAAGATTGTTGCGCCCATTGACAATTCATATAATGCTTAACTTTCCAGTCATCTTAACCGCAATAGTCCAACTATTCGATTAACGATGTATGGGTACAGTCTAACTGTTACAAAAAAATAAATAATATATTAGTTCAACTAATAAAATAATTGACGAAATAATTTGAAAGTGTGTAAAGCTAAGTATTTGAACGAAATTACAAATTCAATACTAGCCTCCCACTATTTTTCGGTGAGCCTCTAACCCTCTGTTGAGTACTCGGGAAACCTAGTTTCCTAGTGGGCTAGGATCCCGTTAAATAACACACAACCTTGACTTGGCCAACAAGCTGTATGATATTTAACTAGGTAGATCTCTAAGATCAATTGGATCTCATCCAATTCCTAGATCCGGTAGGTGGACTTCTAAGTCCGAAACATATATGTAGTATATATGCCAATATATCCAATATATTTTCCTAACCTTTTCCTCTGAATCAACTAAGCCTTGCCTTTGGCACAATAAGCTTAATGATTCCAGTTAAGCGGGACCCATTGACCTTGGAAAGCTTCGTAATCGATGTCGATGGACAAGATGTGATCTTGAATTTGGCCAACAAATCACAACTTGGACAAGACACCGATATGCAACAAAGCCTTCATGATTCAAACACATCCGCGATTGACAAAGGTATTGACTTTGGCCAACAAACTAGTGCCAATCTTGGATCTTGAGTAAGAATCACTCAATGGAAGGAAAACGCTTAATATTGTTTGAGGGTTTTTCGCGTAATTGGAAACCAATTAATTATCTTTGTTAAGGTCTCATCATACACCCTTAATCATGCATTCTAAAAACATAATAAGGCGCCGAAATAAAATAATAATGATATACGGATGGATATCGCACAAATTGTTCCTAGAACAAATCACTCCATTTCCTCTCCACGGCTAGCACTATTCTAACTTCTACCCAATTACATAATACAATAATAGAAACCTCATTAACATTGAGGGGAATTAGGTGAGAAGAGAATACAAAGAATCAAGAGAGATAAGGCTGGACACGCAGGTCCAATTTAATAAATTCTAAATTTACAATAATTTCCAAAATTGCCCTTTCTCTTCTAATATCCATCCGATATTCATTATTCATTCAACACATCCACGTATTCATTCATAGCATGTTATTCAATCAATCTAATCCAATTAATTAATCTTTGAATTAAGTGATCATCCAATGTTCAAACAACGATTTGATTTGTGCGAGTCCAACTCGTTTGAGAATAAGTACTCGAAGTACGAATTCTTGAATTATATCGAACTACTCTTTAAATCTAATTTAATTTGTATTCAATACTAATTCATTTATTTAATTCCAAATTAAATGTCTACACTTTTTAATGTGCTTCAATGACTTAGATTCCAAATCTAATCTAAACGGGTCTCAAAGCCTAATTAACATCCAATGTTGTTTAATTAAAGTACAATGGGCTTTCAATTGATTTCATAAGGCATGGACTTTGGTCAATATGGGTCCAACCCAAATACTAAAGCCCAAATAAGGAATCACCCTTAATTGCCAAGAAACCAATTTCGGCCCATTAGGCCAAATTAAACTTTTAAAGCCCATTTGTTATATTTGGACTTAATGGAATGGTTTAGGTCCAATTTGGATCCAATCCATTTGGCCCAAACCTATTTGGCCCAACCAAGCCCATTACGGCCAAATAACAACAATTATAAGCCTAATTCAAAATCAAGCCCATTTATTAATTCTAATTTTCCAAAATTCATAATTTAATAAATCAAAGTGTTTAGCCATGATTAATCTTTTTAATTAACATTTCCAAAATACTAATCTAATCTATTAATCATGCTTATCATCATCAACACATGTCCAACATAATTGATTCAAAAAAAATCATTTCATTTCATGCTAATACCTCACGACATTCCCTAGGGTTTTTGTTCGATTTCGTTTTCAATCCACGATGAATCTTAAATCAACATTATCCCAAGGTTTTTAAACTCATCCAATGATCAAAAGAACAAAATACCATGACTTTAAGGTTCAACATGCATTCGGCCAAGCCATAAATTTGGGGAAAAAATAATCCAATTCATTTTTCATGAAATTGATCATGCATAACACTATGTTATCATCATTCAAGCATACTCAATCAATCAATTTTATCAAATCATACTCAAATCATTTTTACCCAAATTTTAGCATAAGAACCCTAATATTTTTCATGCTCAAATTAGGCTCTAAGATACCATTGTTGGTTTCAAATGTGTCCCAAGATCATATTTAAGCATTGAAAAGAATGAATACTCAAAGAAGGATGGAAGAATCATGCTTACAATGAACGAATTTTGAGATGTGTTGAAGACAAAATTTCCTCCCTTGTTGATCCTTTGAAGTTTCGGCCAAGGAGGTTCTTTGAAGAAGATGAATAAGCTCCAAGCTTTGTAAGGATTCCAAGCTCTTGAGATGGTTTCCCTATCAGCTTGTATTGATTCTTGAAGTGTGCTAGCAAGTGAAGAAGAAAAACAATTTTTGCTTCTTGTTCTTAAGGCTCACGATTTTGGCCTAATTGGGAGAGAGAGAGATTTCTTTGTTTTGGTATTTGTTTTCTAAAAACAATAATGAAAAATGCTTCACCAAATTTTGGTATATGCTTTCAAAAAGTCAAACCAAATTTTGGAGCCAAAAATGCACTAAAGGCTCACAACCACCTCCATCATGAATAGTGACTAGTTGTCACTCACCAAAAAGGTGAATTGAAATCCATCCCTAAAGTGACATGTGCTGTGACGAGTGATGTGACTTGTGGCCGCACTTGATTCAAAATCGGAGTGGCCTCGCAAACACACCCCGGGCTCGGTTTCGTTAATTCCAAATTAATGAATTTTGGGTTGCGACGTAATTAAATCAAATTTACTATTCACATCACTCGCGAATTAATTCTAAATTAATTCGTTTGCCCGAATTAAAATCCAATTTTAATTCCGCGTCGAAATCTAATTTCGTTTAATATATCGCATATATTATTTTATCGATTAATTCCAAATTAATTGTTCTCTCTCTTCAAATAGTATTTTATCCCAGATAAAATATCTCCGTAATTAATCCAAGATTAATTATGTTCGAATCATACATCATCGGTGAATCTTCGGGAAGTGACTCAAGAGATCCCTGGATATGTTGGCAGTAAATCCGATCTTCGGACTATCCGAACACGTACATACCTCGTACTACGTTTTTACCGATTTACGAGACATGGTTGGCTTCTAGCAAAGCACCGTGCCTACCCAATTATCCAGAAATATTCTTAATGGAATATATAATCTTTGTCCGGTGTAGTATACGTAGTATTGTGTATAGCGATCCAGTATCGGATGTCACATGTAAGGCCTGTGGCTGGAATAGTGTTTACCCCGTACGAAACATATATTGGATATCAAGCAACTAGTCTGTTTAATCAGATAATCATGACCAAGTCATATTATCCCGATGGTTGCAACCAATTTAGAGTACCAGTTCTGTATCCCTACGTGATCATCATCTACATATGACTGGAGTGATACTTCCATCTTGATATCACACCCAATACACTACGATTCTCAATAAACCCAGAAGAGGCATACATAGAACCTGTTAAAGTCCTGGATGACCAAAACCAAAGTGTATTGATTGTCGCCAGTACTAGCGATGGAAGTTTCAGGTTAAGACCAAATACACCTACCCTGATGGGGATTCCCATAGACATATAGTCATACTACCAATGGGATTCCGCGGGGTCTATCCAGAGCGAAGCTGTTTCCCTACCATCGGTAAACACAACCTCCTATCACACTTGCATAAGTATCCAATTCTTAAATATATGAGAACTATGTCGTTACGCTTCCATAACACGTACAAGTGCAATACTAGTCTATTCCGCATTATCAATGTCCAGTCTCGATAATACTATGACTAGGGATATTTAATGATTAAACCTTTATCGATTGATACTGTCTCATATTTTATAATCCGGAACTAATCATAAGGACTTTTATCATTTATATATTCAAGTAATCAAATTACAAAATGATAAAATGCAATTTCAATGCTACATAATTAATTTGTACAAAAACCACAATGTCTTTTACAAATAGTGACGTTGTGGGTCATAATTTTCTAACAGCTTAAGCATCTATGCATCATTTCTGGCTTTTCTCATAGCTTTCTCTTCCCATTCCATTGAGCGAATATTCTCAGAACCCTTGCTATCTATTCTCATAACTTGTTTTGGATTCTGGTAATAATTCAGGATAATTATGAAAAGATTTTCAACTAGGACTGATAAGTGTGATTTATACACACTTATTCATGCATCATAAGCTTATTATTTTATTAGATTCCATGTGATTTAATATATTTTGGAGTTGTTTAGTGTTTTATTGATAGATAGCATTAGAGTATGGATTTGGAGAGCAATTGTATGGGTTTTAGGAGCTTATGGTTGCATCAGAAGCACTCTGGAAAAACGGACACAAACTAAATTTACTCATCTTAGGAAAAGAAGTGGTGTCACGATGCCCAACATACTTCACACAATTGTCCCGAGGGTTTGGTGCCGCGATGTTGCGGTGAAGTTTTAGAGGCTTTAGAATAAAATGCAGCAGATGCGAGACATGACTCCAGGGTTTCCTATAAATATAACCGTATGTCCAAAACCCTAAGAAAGGCTCATTAGACACAACAAGAGTTTAAGCAATAAAACTGAGAGATCCTAATGAAGAGATTGAAAAACAAGGGAAAAAGATAAAGGTGGTGAAGTCCGGAATCTAAAGGAATCTGATTTGGGTTTTACTCTTTATTTCCTCCTTCAACTCTTTTATTTATCATTATGTTATTGACTCGGATGTTGTTTTTCTTTAAATAGTCGTGAACTAATTCTATTGTTCTATAGTATGACGTAGCCTAATGCTTTGAAACTATGTATTGATTGTCAAATAATATTTATGAAGTTTTCATTCAGTTTATTTATGTTTTCTTTTGCTTAATGCTTCTTGTTTGCTGGCCACATTTTGGATGATATATATTTCAAATCTATCACTCGGGAGAGGGTATTTGAATAGGACCCAGGAAATATAATCTTGGAAGTTTATTGAGTTCGGACAATCTATAATTCCTTGAAAGCCGTTAATAAAGAATCACAAAGCATAATGCATTGTTAATTATTAGATTTTTATAGGGATATCAAAGTTGGTAATTAATAATCTTTTCACTATTTCTCGAGAGAGGGAGTGTAATACTCTAGGATTCTTTGCTTATAAACTTAGAAATTAAATAGTAGTTAATTTGGCATCGCAAATACATAGTGGATAGCAAGGCAAAATCAGACTCTAGAATTCATCTCGTAACTGATCTTGTAATTAAAAAATTCGTTTGGTTTCTTATTTGTTATTATTTTTTAACTTTTCATTAAATTTAAATTTAGATTGTGTTTCTAGATAAAGTTAGGGTTAGTAATTATAGTACTTAGTGAAAATTAGATTCCAATCCCTGTAGGTTTGACACTCATACTTATCATCTATTAAAACTTGACAACGTACACTTGCGGTACTATATAAAATATCGCGACAACTTTTTAGTGCCGTTGCCGGGGATTGTAAATTTAACTCACATTAATACTATTACACACTAAACTTAATTTTAATTTAGATTTTTACTTATTTTATTTGTTTACTTTTTACGTTTATTTCGGTACTTGGTAGTGAATGAGACGATCCATAAGTCTCGATTCACC
This sequence comes from Zanthoxylum bungeanum, assembly GCA_019454045.1. Classification (NCBI taxonomy): domain Eukaryota; kingdom Viridiplantae; phylum Streptophyta; class Magnoliopsida; order Sapindales; family Rutaceae; genus Zanthoxylum; species Zanthoxylum bungeanum. The sequence continues at coordinate 73,374 of SKCR01044668.1, forward strand.
CTTGTTTAATCCTGAAATCGAGCGAACAGTAAGAAAGCTAAGGAAAGAGAAGAGAGCTGAAAGGATAACAATGGTAGCTGAAAACAGAGAAGATAACCCACGTCAGATACCAATCCGAGACCACTATAAACCCGTCATTGACGATAATTATTCTGGGATTGCATACTAACCAATTAACGCTTACAATTTTGAACTGAAACCTACCCTTATCAACATGGTACAACAAAACCAGTATGGGGGATCGGCTGTAGAGGATCCTAACATTAACTTAAGAATGTTCATAGAGATGGCTGACATAATTAAAATGAATGGGGAAGCCAAAGAGATAATTAGGTTGCGCTTGTTCCCATTTTCCTTGAGGGACAAAGCGAGGGGTTGGATGAAATCCATACCTATGGGGAGCATTCACTCATGGGAAGACATGGCCACACGATTTATGGAGAAATTCTCCCCCTGGAAAATCAGCTCAGTTGAGAACGAAGATTAGCATATTTAAGCAGTTGGATACTGAGAATTTGCATGAAACATGAGAGCGCTTTAAGGATCTACTATGAAGATGTCCAAAACATAATTATGCAGATTGGGTAGTAAATTTAGTTGTTCTATAATGGGCTGAATGGTCCAAATAGGACTATGAATGATGCAGCCAGTAGAGGAACTATATTAGAAAAGTTAGATGAGGATGCCTACACTCTATTAGAGGAGATGGCCATTAACAACTTCCATTGGCCAAGAGAACGTACTACGGTGACCAAGGTGGGAGGTATACATGAAATGGACCCTCTCGTTGCACTGACATCTCAAGTTTCAACTTTATCGACTCATATAGCAGCCCTAACCAATCAACGAGTACAACTATCTATTGAATCTACGACAACTGCAAATATGCTATTATTGGATGGAGACCCAGAGTTTTGAGCAGGTCCACTTTGTGAATAATAGGAACTTCAACAATTATAGACGTAACCCTGCATCAAACCACTATCATCTTGGACTTCGTCACCATGAGAACTTCTCTTATTCCAACACAAAGAATGCTTTGTTACCCCCACTTGGTTTCAACAATCAAATGTTAGGGCATAAACCATCATTAGAAGACCTCGTGAGCACATTTGTCGCCAAATCCACAGAGGGGTTTGAAAAGAATGAGTCATGGCTCAACAACATTGAAATCCACATGGGAAATATGGGGCGACGATGAAATCATTAGAGGTCCAAATTGGCTAGCTTGCCTAATCTATTACAAACCCACAAAAATTGGTTTTTTCAAGCAACACCGAGATAAACCCTAAGGAACAATGTCATGCTATCAGCCTTAATAATGGAAGACATGTCAGTAACGCCTCTGATGATCAAGACAGCCAAGACAACGAAGTAGAGCCACAAAGGGACATAATGACGATAAGAGACCAGAGTGAAACCACTACAGCATATGTGAAACCCCAAATTCCTAAGACACCTCTTCCATATCCTCAGCGCTTCTAAAAGAAGAAGTTGGATGCTTAATTCATTAAATTTCTAGACATTTTTAAAAAGATTCATATCAACATTCCCTTCAGAGATGCTTTGGAACAAATTCCCAATTATGTAAAGTTTATGAAGGAGATCATGTCGAAGAAAAGAAAGCTGGAGGACTTTGAAACAATGAATCTCACAGAGGAATGCAGTGTAATTATCCAAAAGAAATTGCCCCAAAAGTTTAAGGACCCTGGGAGTTTCACTATAACTTGCAACATAGGAGGCTTTAATTTCACTAAAGCCCTATGTGATATAGGAGCTAGCATTAATTTGATGTCTCTTTCTGTTTTAAGAAAATTGGGCCTTGGTGATGCGAAGCCAACAACTATCACATTGCAGTTAGCGGATAAATCTCACACTTATCCTTGGGGGGTCATTCAAGATGTGTTAGTGAAGGTGGATAAATTCATCTTTCCAGTAGATTTGTGGGTGTTGGATAAGGAAGGAGATCAGGAAATCCCTCTGATTATTGGGTGCCCATTCTTGGCAACTGGGGAGGCTCTCATTGATGTGTAGTAGGAAAATTGACGCTGAGAGTAGGAGATGAAGAAATGACGTTTGACATCTATAACGCCATCAAATATCCTGAAGAAGTGAGTACATGTAACCGAGTAGATGTGGCAGAAACCTATGTGCAAGAAACCCGCATAGAAAATGAGCCAACGGATCTTTTGGAATGGTGTCTTGTCAACTCTATCATCGATGTAGAGATATCAGTTGATAAGTAGATGACCCTAGTGTTGGACAATTATGACCCATATCGTCACTATTTGTACAGATCATGGTGTTGTTGTACAAATTAACTATGTGACAAAGGAGATTGCACTCTTATCATTTGTGATTAGATCACCAAGATATATAAATGATAGGAGGTCCTTGTGATTTTTTCCTGGATTGAGAATGATGTGAGACAATATCAATCCACGGAGGATAAATAATTAAATATCCCTAGTCAGAGTATTATCGAGATCAGACATCGATAAATACGTAAAAGACTAGTATTACACTTGTGCGCGTTTGTGAGGGCACAATGACATAGTTCTCATATATTGGGTATAAGATACTCATGCAAGTGTAATAGGAGGTTGTGTTTTATCGATGGTACGGGAAACAGCTTCACTCTGGATAGACCCCCTCGGAATACCATTGGTAGTATGACTATGTGTCTATGGAAGTCCAAAATCAGGTAGGTGTATTTGGTCTTAACCTGAGACTTGCACCGCTAATACTTGCGATAATCAATATACTTTGATTGCGGTCGTCCAGGACTTTAACAGGTTCTGTGTACGCCAATGCGGTATATTGAGAATCGTAGTGTATTGGGTGTGATGTCGAGATGGAGTATCACTCAAGTCATAGTGGAGATGATGGTCACATAGGATACATAACTCGTTCTCTTATATGCTCGAGCTATCGGGATATTATGACTAGGTCATGTTTATCTGATTATAGAGACTAGTTACCAGAGATCCAACATGTGCTTCGTACGGGGCAGACACAATTCCAGCCCCAGGCCTAGCACGTGATCATCCGATAATGGATCGACATACGCAATACTACATATACTACACCTGATATAGTTTGCTTATTCCTGTAAGCATGTTCCTGGAGAATTGGGTAGGCATGGCGCTTTGCTAGAAGCCAACCTTGTCTTGTAAATCGGTATAAACGTAGTACGGGGTACTTACATGTTCGGATAGTCCGACGACCAAATTTACTGCCAACATATCCGGGGATCTCATGGGTCGCTTCCCGAAGATTCACCGATGATGTATGACTCGTACTTAATTAAACTGGGATTAATTAGATGAGAGAGAAAATTAATCTGGGGATTTATTGTGGTGATATTTTATCTGGGATAAAATATCAATTAAAGAGAGAGAACGAATAATTTGGAATTAATCGATAAAATAATATATTTGATATATTATACGAAATTGGATTTCGATGCGGAATTAAAATTAGATTTTAATTCGGTCGAACGAATTAATTTAGAATTAATTCGTTAGCGACGTGAATAGTGATTTCACTAGGCGTAATCGTCTAATTACGTCGCAACGGAAAATTCATTAATTTGGAATTAGCAAACCCGAGCCCGAGATTATTTGTGAGCGTATTCACATTTCGAATTCAAGTGCGGCACCCAAGTCAAATAAGCGTCAAATCATAGTCACATCAAGCGTCAAATCACATGTCACTTTGAGTGATGTGACAATTGATTGATTGATTGATGTGAGTTGATGTGAGATGATGCAAGAATTTAATGCTTGACTTTTGTGAAATTAAAAAGTGGTAAATGGTTAATTATTTTTTGGAAATATAAAACCTAATACACTTTTATTTTCTCTCTTACTTGATACGGTTTTGGTGCTAAAATGGAGCCAAAAATGCTCTTCTCTCTCACGGTCTCAAGATCTCTTATTCCTTCTGTTTTTCTGCAAAACCGTAAGTGATGGAGAAGGATAGACATGATTTTGTTGCCAGATCAAGGTGCTAGTGTTGGAAATCTAATAACCATATCCCAGATCAAAAAAAGCAAGATATATATAAGAATGAATTATTAGATTGAAGTAATGGCGGAAACAATACTCACAAATCACCAAATGTGGATGCAATGGATGAAGCAAAATCCTCCTTTGAGCAGTGAAGATTTCGGCCAAGCAGTGAAGAGAAGCTCCAAGCTTGAATTTGATCCTTCCAAGCTCTAAGATGAGTTTCCCATATCACCTTGTATGATCCCTTGTTGGTGCTAGCCAAAGATATGTATTAAAGTTCCAAACTTGTACACTTTCTTCACAAAGTTCTTAAGAAAATGGAAGAAGAAGGAGAGCCAAAAAAGTTCACTGGTTTCGGTCAAGAGAGGGAGAGAGCAAGATCTGATTTTTTTTTCAAAAAAATCATTTATATTTATGTTATAATTATTTAAATAATAATATAAATATAACACAAGCCATGCAAAGACTTAGAGTGTCTAACACTCAATTTCCATGCATTATCTTTGAGTGCTTTGTACACTATCTTCATGCATTGCATCTTGATTAAAAAATACAAATAATGACAAGTGTCATGTGGGCCCCACACGTTTCCAAATGAAAGGGGCCCACTTGCACTCACGCTTTCGGGTTCGATATTTCCGAAATATCGAGCTTACGTCGCGACGTTAATTAAATCGAATTTAAATAAATAATTACGCCTAGCGAATTTATTATTTACGTCGCTAACGAATTAATTCTAAATTAATTCGTTTGCCCGAATAAAATCTAATTTCAATTTCGCGTCGGAATCGAATTCCGTTATTATAT
>SKCR01044669.1:0-62667 GCA_019454045.1 Zanthoxylum bungeanum
TATCCAATATCTATAGTTGTCATATTATGAAAATCAGTATTTTCTATACAAAACTATACGTATCTTCTTTCTTTAGCTTTGTTATTTACTTTTCAAATTATTTACAACTTTTGCAAATAATCGAAAAACAAATAGTGTCTGACACGTGACCTCTGAATGTCACTAAAGCCAAGAAACGTCATTATTAGATAAACAAATACCTAATAAGGTTTTCTTAATGCCAGTGAAGAATCTCGAGACATGAACCAATTCATGTAATTCTTTACTGCATAAGAAACTATTCTGTCTAGAATGATTATATCATAATCTTTTCTAATCTAGAATTCTACAACCATAATTGAAGTCAGAAAACATATATGAAATATGTATGCAGTGGATAAAAGTTTAATTCTATCTAAAAATAGAATAAAGAAAAAACATAAGCGACAATTTTCATAATATTACACACTGCATCGGTTATGGATTTTTAACCTAACATTGCCTCCCATTATTTTACGTAATACCGTAATCCCCAACGGAAACGGGAATTCAATAATTAAATTGAATTTCATAATGAGAAGTGGACCCCATGAATATATATCGACTCACAGCTTTGGCACGTTCTCGCCTACGTATATTCATTAGGTAGACAACTCTTTGTCAATCACACTCATTGTGACTCCCGGGTTTGGTCCTGATCGTTTCTCGTTATGACAACTTTGGCACATTCACAAGGAAGCGTATCAAGGTTAAACTTGTCAATGACAAACTCAAACTACCGATGTAGTCCTGACAGCTTTGGCACGTTCAGGATTTCCAATTTCACTTGAATTTGTATCTTATCATATAAGTTCTACCGGCGCAAATGAACTACCTTCAACTATAATTGCACAGCTTTGACACGTTACAGCCATAGCATCATGAAAACATTTACATCCGTATTGACAAGGTGGATAAAGAAACAAGTATTCCTAATACTAGTCACTTTCTTAAAACCTTATTTAAACAAAGATTTTCCAACAAGATGTAATTGACTTTATTTAACCAAATTAAATAAACACATGCATGTATAAAGTAATGATTAAATTAAATATTGAGTTTTAAAGGGCTAATCATATTGGGTGTCCAGGATCAGACTCGCTCTGATACCATTTTATTGGGGTTTTAAAAGGAATTACGGGTTGGCGCAGCGGAACACGAAAAACCAATTTTTCCGATTTCAAATTTTTTTCTTGTAACGATTAAATAAAAATATTTATTTAATTACCCATTTTAAATTCTGAAATTTCAACCCAAGAAATCAGATTTCTCATAATTACCAAATGACCCCAAAGTTTTGCAAATTAATTATTTTGGTCATTAAATATTTAAATACATATTTAATTGATTCCGAATCAACCCAAAATAATTTATACATGTCAAATACATGAATTTATAATAAAATCCAGAAAATTTTCAGATTTTACCGAAACAGTCCAGATTTTCCAGAATTTACGAAACTGCCCAGTTTTTTCAATTAATTGCAATTTGGCCCAATTTGTTCAAAACACATCAAGATCAAATCCAATCAATCCCAAATTTGACATACATCAATTATACATCAAATTATATCATATATATGAAAAGCCCCAATATTGGAATAGGTTTAGAACCCTAATTTCATAAATTAGTCCAATTACACAATTTACATTAAATTGAATTAATTCAACACTTTAATCCATCAATTACCACACCAATCAAGTCTCACCATTATGAAATTACCCAAGAACAATTCTAGGTTAATTATGAATGGTTAAGCAACTCTAGAATGACAACTTTAATTTCAAATTAATTTATTAAGCTTAATTACACTAACAAGCTTTATAAATCAATTATACATGCTAATAACATCCAACAAGCTTTAAACAAATTTAATTACAAACTGAAAGAGTAGAGACATAATCTTAACAACAAAATTTGAAGTTAAGAATATTTGAAATAATTTTCATGTTGAAGGAAATAAAGAAATACTTACTAATTTTTCAAAAATGCTTAAGCTTTTCCTTTTGTTTTCCTTCAAATACTCTCCACTCTTCTTTGCAATTTTTGTTCAAAAATCATCTCCATGTGCGTGAGTTTAGCTCACTAGAAAATGAATTTTTTTAACAACCTTTGTATATGCTTTTTTTAGGCGTTTTATTGGCTTCCAAAATAATAAACAATTAATTATTTTTGTTTCATTCTCATTAGTCCACATTTTCTACTTTAATAAAATTAACTACTTTATCTTTAATAAAGCAAAAACAACAAATGGACTAATGGAATTAAGCCAAAGAAAAGCATAAATCATTATTAAAAGATATTTGTAATATTAATTAATTAATTATATAATAATTAAATAATTAAATAATAAATATAAATATCTCAAATATATGTATTATATTTACAATAAATATCTCAAATACATATATTAATGATATATTTTAAAATATCACAATTTGATATTTAATTAATGTGTATTTAATAATATCAAATATTAAATACAAATACATATTATTTCGGGAATGACGATCAAGTTTCGATAGCATGTATTTTTCGTTTAACCGTTTAAACGAGTTATAAATAATCAGTATTATTCATAACAGTTGCCTTAGTGCTCTACGAGTATATTTCATTAGTGAGACTCTCTAGATTCAGGCATATCCATCACGAAATCTAATTTCGTGTCCATACTTCACCCACCCATTATGACGACCACAGATAAACTCGTTGAATCATACAGGTCGAGGTCACTGCATATGTATAATCCCTCTGTCACAGGTATCCTGATTATTCCAGAGATATATATATAAACGTCAAATCTCTATAGGAATAATCTCGTCGACATATCTATTAGCAATCTTTAAATAACATTCATAACTCACTTCCGAAGTATACTATGGCCATAAATTTAACAGATTGCTAATCACAAATGGACTACCTATGCTCTGTACACAGAACTGACGGATCCTTTCTTGATACTCACAGGATATCATGAGCATAAGTCCACACCCAACGAACAGGCAGATGTCTGATCTTAATAGATCGGTGACGTGACTTTCATCTAAGTGTGGAGGATAACTCATATATCCACAGTGGTATCTCAAGTCAAAGAATCACTATGCTACTCAACCCGAGAAGATTCCTATTGACGTTGGTGTACCATCTATTAGGAAATCTTCGGTGAGTCGTTCAGTATTTATCAAATAAACACCTACACGTCTATACGAGTCTCCCAAGACTCATGGTTCATTAGGATAAACCAGCGGACCAAGTCTGATATACGACATGTACTGGTCTCAGCGGATTTTACTAACCGACCCGTGTCAGTAAATCTTGTCTAGGAACTTAATTTAAGGATATACAACATATAGTGACACTTCCCAATGTCAATTACAAGCTATGTTGTAACTGCGCACTACGTTGTAAATCCTGGGGTCTTTGTCTAATATATATACATATCACTAAACTGGATTTAGTTTCAATCTAATCAATCAAATCGAAATTAGATCGAATATGTATATAAAATACAAGAGGTGTTACCATAAAATTAGTAATATTATGGAAAAAATTATTGCTCGTATTCATGAATCGGACACAAATACGATCTGGATTGACGCTCAGAGCACCAACCATAACAGTCTCCCCGCTAGCGCTAAGTTTAACATCTTCAGCCAGACGTGACCACCCAATTGATCATGGCGGCTTCTTCTTTAGTATCCACCGGCTGTTGTGACATGAAAAAGATAACTTGGCGGGCTGTAGCAGTTTATCAAAGAAAATAATTAATTACCATAATATATTTTGTCACACATGAGACTTTATGTTAAATTAATATAAGATTTTCATTAAATAAATAATTATGAGATAATCATTTAATATATTAAAAAGTTTATAATTATTAAATTATATTTTATAATTTTGGAAATGAATAAGTTTAAAATTTAATTTTAAAACCTTTCATTACCAAAATTAGTAGTTAAATTTTTTTAATATGTAACATATTAATGTATTGATCATGACATTGAATAAAATAATTGATGTTACTAAAATACCCTAGGTGGCCGAAAATGAGAGGGGAAAGGGAAATGGTTTGTTTTATTTTTGACAACAAATTAAACTCTAGATATAAATAGGAAAGAGTTTTCCTTTTACCCTAACCTAGTCATTCCAAACCATAGCCACCTTTGGTTTTTGTTTTTTCTCTTGAGAAGTTGAAGAACAAAAGAAGAAAAAATTCTGGTGTGACAAAAATCTTTCTTCAATCTCTAAAGTGCTTAGGGATTTTGTTTTTGTAAGTCAAGTCCACGCTTGATTTTGTTGGTTGCGAGATATAGCACAAAAGACCATTCAGAGTTGGAACAAAATATTTCTTCATCCTTTTTTTCTCTTCACACACACACGGCAGTGAGCAAAAAAATTTGCTCATTGCCGCCTCTTATAAATCAATTTTAGGGGCTCGGTTTGTTTTTGTTTTGTCCAGAAAAATTTAGAAATATTAAGGGGTGATTCAAGGGTGTTGTGAGGCTGTTTTTGTGGAAAAAGTCAAATCTGAAACACTACTCTGGCACATGCAAAACATGGATTATTTTGGGTGACCAGCTAGTGCATATTGGGTGCAAAAACAGTCCAAATCTGTGACGTTGTTTGAGGATTGTTCTGAGGCTGAAAAATAGACAAAAAAAGAAGCAAAAAAAGTCTCCAAGAGCTGGTCATATTCGGCTTTCATAAGGGAGAGGGTAAACGAATTTTTAAGATCGATCTCGGTGCCTAAGTCGCTTCTGTTGCGTGAGGGAAATCGTTTCCTACAAGTAATCCTAGACGTAAGGCTTTATGGTCCCCAATTATTGATAAAGTTCATGTCAGGTTATGCAATTGGAAAAATAGGTTTTTGTCATTTGGTGGTAGGCTTACCTTTCTTAAGTCATCTCTTTCTTCCATTCCTCTATATTTTATTTCTTTATTCAAGGTATGTAACATCCCCAACAGAGATGCTACCGACAGGATATGCCGTTCTATCCCCCCGAACCTCTGACTTTCTGAAAATATTAAACTCTTTTCATGTATGAACTCATGCATAGGACCGTTGCCCAAATCAACAACATAAATGTAAAATAGTTTTCAAACTAAATACTCAAATTCACTACACATCATCACTTTAGTAATGAACACTTATAACTCTTTACATATATATTTTTTACTAAACAAATTGTATGATACATGACTTTTTCTAACACTGACTGAACTGAACTCTGATTGGACCTGGTGGACCGAACACCCTAACGACTGCCATCAGTATCCGTCTTCTCGAGGCCATCCTCCGATAAACCTGCAAAATAAGAAACTGAGAGTGGGGGGTTAGATCGTTTGTACGATCTAAGTGAGTGGACGATTAAAACAAAAACTGATGTACTTTTAAAAAACTTTTAGTTCTAAAATTAAATCTGTTACCAAAAAACCATCTTTTCTGTAAACTCTGTTCTTATATGAAAACACAACCTTTCTGTAAAACTTTTTATAAAAGCTTTTATGTGAAACTAGATTTTCTTTCTAAAACTCTTTTATAAACTTTCATTTATGAAATCTGCATTTCTGAAAAACCCTTTCTCTGAAAAATTGTCACTGGAAGTCTATCTTTGAAAAACCTGACACATGGGGGCATTACGTATCTTCGTCCCCCCATACGCCTAACTAGAGCCAGGAGTACAAATCTATGACATTGGGGAGTTACGTATCACCGTCCCTCAAAACATGCCACTACATGTCCCTGAAACTAGAGGTCTTGGAGCGTTACGTATCTTCATCCCCCAAGCCACTGAACTAGAACCGGGGGTGCAGATTTATGCTACCCCATAGGCTCTGAGTCTAGGATCTAGGGGCATCTGTCTTTCCTAATCCTGAACCGCGTGTGCACACGATCTCTAAGTTCGTCAATTCCATATCTGAGTCAAGTTACATACTGAGGTGAGTTTTTCCCCATGCCTCGAAAATATAAAGTCATACTTTGAAAATATCTCTTTCTAAAACGTCTCTTAAAATATGATTTTTCATGAAATAACTGTAATAAAAATCAACTAACGCCCTAGGTGTGTTGAAATAAATTTTACTTAAAATGGTATAAATGAAAGGTGAACTTAGAAAAAGAGTGTCCACTCACTGGTTTGAAATTTGGCCGGTTCTATGCCACTTTTCGAAGGGAATTGCGGTTCCTGCAACGATCTATAATCAGTAACTTGGTTAGACTCTAAATCGTGGGATATGCTTCAGAAATAAATTAAGTTTCTCAATTCAATTGCTCTATAATTGTAACATGATGTATAATACTTGCAACGTCTCATAATACGTGTATTTGAAATGATACAAAACCCATAGGGTGGCCCCCAACCTTTAAAGTTGAGTATGAAATGAACCGAAATTATTTATGCCTTGCGTCGCAATGCCGGGTCTGGTGCGTCACGACGCGCATGAAATAAAATCATACAGAGAACATGCTCTGTATCACGTCGCGACGCGAACTGGATTAGAGCCGAAACAAAGCTTATGTTTTGCACACGTCGCGACGCTGAATGCTTAGCGTCGCGACGCTAAGCCATTCTCAAGGCCTAGGTTCAGTTTTCAATGCCATACTCAATCAATCCTCACACTTTGAAGCTAGGACCAACACATAGACACTTTTCCAACTTCAAAATGTATCTCATATCACCACCCACACACAAACCATTATATAGAATTCTTAGATCACCAAGCATAATTCCTTAATCATATTCATACTTTTATAAACCTCATTATATGTTTATACATTCAAAACACTTCCCAAAATACATGTTACCAACTCTACCAAAGCTAATTATGCAATTCTCTTTGCTAGGGTAAGTCAAGGTGCGAATTGGGGATTCAAAAATTCAAACTTAAAACTGAAATTAGAATAGAAATGGTGCTAAATAACTTACTTTGCATGAGATGGGCTTGAAATCATCATTTGTTGCATCCAAAATTAGCTTGAGAAAGAAGAAGAAAATTTGGAGAGTTCTCCATGGTTGCTCACATTTGTGGTGTTTGAGGAAGAGAGTGAATAGTGTGCTATTTATAGATAATGAGGGGTTGGTTTTTGTGATGGAATGGGTGGTTAGGATTGTGCCACCTTATCCAATCTAGACCTCTCCCGAAATCACTATAGCAGTCACAGAATTTGCGATTTATGACCTATTTCGGGTTCGAATTTGGAAAAATATCCAACGCAAAAGTTGTAGCTCTTGGTATAAGATTTCCGACGATATAAAATTAATAAAAATCGGAGATCGTATAAAAAAGTTAGGGCCCGATTACTAAATGCTATTCGGGATGGAAACGTAAGCTAAGTTCCGCGTCAGAATTTCAAAGAATTACCGCATGTCCCAAATGTCATTTTATGATCACTTACTTGCTCGACCATGATTTATATAAAGTATTATACCTCCATAAATATAATAGTCGTTAGCATATGGTAGCGTACAAGTCATCGGGGTCACCGGATGTTATAAGGTACCCAAGAGTATTTGTGGGAAACTTGAATCTATTTTCAGAAAATTTTTATAGGTGGGCTCTCTTGAAAAAAGAACCAGTTGTAGTGTGTGCTGGGATACCATAAAGAAAACTTTAGATTCAGGTGGTCTTGGAGTTGTTGATTCAGTTACGAAAAATCAATCTTTTCTGCTCAAATGGCTTTGGCGCTTTGAATCAGGGATACCATAAAGAAAACTTTATGGAAGATTTTTTTGTGTCACAAATATGGCGGTAATAACTCTGATTAGTTCCCCCATCATTCTTCCACCAGATTATTATTTGTTTAGGGTGATATAGTAAGTTTATAGGATGTCTGCATGGAAACAATCTTTGCAATTTTTAATTGATAATGGTTCAAGAATTCAGTTCTGGGTCCATAATTGGAGTTTGCAGATGCCTCTAAAAGCCAGATTCCCTTCCTTATTTCGTCTTGCAGTTAATAAGGAGATCTCCATGATTGATTTTCTCAACTGAAGGGAGTCGATTTCCCCTAGCGCCGTTCCCTGCGTGTCTCTGAACAAGTTGTTCATCTCTTTGCTTCAGTTAGTTCAAGCCACTACTATTTCTCATATTAAGGCTGGTTTTGTCTCATGGACTCTTTGCCACTCAGGGAATTCTCGGTAAGAAACTGCTCTCGTATCCTTTTTTCTTCTCTTAATCCATCGCAACCTTGACATTTCTCTTTTATTTGGAGAAATATTACACCTAGGAAAGTTCAATTTTTTTATTTGGCTCGTCTTTCTGGTAGAGTGCATATTAAAGAGTTCTTATGTCTTAGATGCATTCTTGACAATTCTTTGATGATTTGTCCTCTTTGTGGTTTATGTGATGAAACTATTAATCATCTCCTCTTTTATTGTTCATTTGCTTTGAGTATTTGGGCTTGATTTTTTAAATGGGGGGGAGTTGCTTGGGTTATTTCGGTTAAGCCGGCGGAGTTCATGCGTGCGTGGAAATTTTTGCACAAAGATGGCAAATTATTGGACTTTCTTGAGTCTCTCTTCATGGCCATTTATTGGTGTATTTGGTTGGAAAGAAATCATAATCTTTAACAATACTTCTTCGGATGGGAGGGAAGATCTTATTCATTGTCTTTAATTGGATTACCTTTAATCATGATGATTTCAATCTCGCTGGTTATGAGTTATCACTATCTTCCGACTATGTTCATTCATGGGCTCTTTCATGATGTTTTGATCTTTTGTTGTTCTCCTTCATTAGATGTTTTGCTTGTTTTTGTTTGCCGTCATATATTAACATTCTGAACTTTGTAATTTCATCAGCTTCTTCACTTTTGTGAGCTGGTGTTTTGTTTTGTCTTTATAATATAATATATCTCCTCTTTATCAAAAAAAAAAAAAAAAAAAAAAAAAAAAAGGAAAAAATATCACATTTGAAATCTTATAGTTTCCTATTATTAATACGTCCGTGTTGTGAAAAAACTGAGGTAAAGATGTGTTGAGATATTTTACGTATAGTTGTGAATAGATGTTGTACTAATAATGCTCTTTCGGTGTTATGTTATGACTGGTATTCTTCATGCATTTTATTTTGTTATTTGCTTCACATTTTTTCATCAACAACGCGCAATGAAATATTAGTTCAATTGCCGATAGGATTAGGGTGTAGTATATATTAGTTTCATTTACATTTGGCAAAATTCTTACTTAAAATTTGAAACAGTGAGGAGGACATTTATATAGCTAATAAATTATACTATAAGAAATTATACAATTGTGGCGAAAATTTAATAGGAAAATAAATTTCGCCACTAAATTTTTGCCACTAAAGTTATTTTATTTTTAGTGGGGAAATAAATTTCACTCACTAAAACCTTTATAATTTCTCCTAGGCCCGACCGCGGTTCGGTTCCGGAACCGAACCGAAATTGAACCGGTGGTTCTTATTCCTGCTGAAAGGAGGAATCGAAACATAACCATACAATATACAATTCGATTCAGTTCTAATTCCCCTTCATTCCGGTTCTGATCGGTTCAGAAACCGAAACCGGAATCGGTTCCTAGAACCCGGTTCCAAAATTGGTTTAGAAACCGGAACTAAATTACGACTAAGGATTTGACAAAATTTATTTTATTATATACATAATTTATTTTATTGAAATATAAATTAATAATCTCGATAATATAACAATGACTAAATTATGAGCCTTTAAAATATGACACGAGTGTTAAACATTCATGAAATTGTTTTAGTTAAACAATTACATAGAATAATGATAATTCGTAATTTAGTAATTAGGTAATATTCATATAATCACAATTCACAATATTAAGTTAAATTTTTATGGGAAAACAAATAACAAAATCTTGATAAATTAATTTTTTATTAATTAAAGTATAAATTAATAAATACTCATTTAAATATTATCTTGATTAATTGTTAAATTCGTCGGTTTTGCAGTTCGGTTCCGAGGTTTGATTATGCGGTTCGATTCCGAGGTTTGGTTCTTAAGGTTCGATTCTAACCAAGGTTCCAGTTTGGTTCTTAAATTTTGAAGAACCATAACCAAACCGATCATTCGACGATTTCGGTTCAGTTCAGAACCGTTGAACCATTGACTGGATCAGTTTTGATTATGATCTCGTTCAATTCTGGTATAGTTCGCGGTTCAGAACCGAATAGCGGTCAGAGCTAATTTCGCCACTAAAGGAAGGTTAACTTTAGTGGCGAAAACTGCAATCTTTAGTGGCGAAATATGATTCACCACTAAAAGTAATCATATAGTGTCGAAAATATATTTTTTCATTAATACCTTTTGTGACGCATTTTTAGCGGCGAAATTATATTTCGCCCTAATAGTTTTAGTAGTGAAAAATGACTTTTAGGTTGCACCTCTTGTTTTTATATACGTATTCGATCTAATAACTATTAGATTGCAACTAAATCTGATTTAGTGATATGTATATATATTAGACAAATACGCATGATTTACAACGTAATACGCAGTTACAACGTAATGCGCAGTTACAACGTAATTTGTAATTGAAACTGGGAAGTATCACTGTAAGTTGTATATTCACAAATAAAATTCTTGGTCAAGATTTACTAACACAGGTCAGTTAGTAAAATCCGCTGAGACCAGTACATATCGTATATCACACTTGGTCCGATGGTTTATCCCAATGAACCATGAGTCTCGGGAGACTCCTATAGACATGTAGGTGTTTATTTGATAAACACTGAACGGATCATCGGAGATTTCATAATTGATAGTACACCAACGTCAATATGAATCATCTTGAGTCAAGTAGCTTGCGATATCACTGTGGATATATGAGACATCTTACACACTTAAATGGCAGTCATGTCACCGATCTATTTATATCATACATCTGCCTGCTCGTTGGGTGTGAACCCATGCTCATGATATCCTATGAGTATCAGATAGAATCTGTCAGTCCTGTGTACATAGCATAGGTATCCTGTACGTATATGCGATCTAGTAAATCCATAACCGTGGTATACTTCGGAAGCGAGTTCCGAGTGTTATTTAGAGATAGTAAATTTGAAAGTAGACTATATTATACTTTAGGGATTTGATATTTTTTTCTATATCCCCGGTATAATATTGATAGCTTGTGATGGAGGGATTATACGTATGCAATGATCTTGACTTGCACAGTTTAGCGAGATTATATGTGGTCGTCATAATTTACGAATGGGTGAATTATGGACACGAAATTTGATTTCGTGACAGACAAACCTAAACTTAGAGAGTCCCATGATATGAAGTGTACTCGTAGACCACTTGGGCAACGCGCTATAAATAATATAGATTATTCATAATACATTATCAGATTAAATAAGTTAATTCGAATCGTTTAATGGTTAAATGAAAAATTCATGCATAAGAAGCTTTTCAGTTATTTCCTAATTAATATGTATTTGAATTTAATATATGATTTTTATTAAATACAAATTAATTAATTGTCAAATGAGATATTTTACATATATCATTAATATATGTATTTGGATTATTTAAAGTAAATATAATATATATATATTTAGATATTTTTATTTAAGTAATTATTTAATTATTAAAAAAATAAATTAAAATATAAATATCTAAGATGATATTTATTTTAGGAAATGATGAAAGTGTAAAAGTTTGACTTTTTACATTTTTAAAAAGGTGTTAAAATTGATTTTTGCTTTTTTAAATGTTAAAAATGCAAAATATCTATTTTCCTTTTTCCTTAAAATTCCGGCCACAACAAGCGAAGTATAAAAGGATTTCATTTCCCATTTGTAAAATTAGGTTAAGCATTTCAAGATACAAAAGTTTGAGAGTTGAGAGAACAAGCAAAAGGCTAAAGGAAAATTTCAAAGAAAACTTGAAATCAAAAGTAATTTCTTATTTTCTTTAAATTGGAAATTGTTCCTATGATTTCTTAGCTCAATATACAATTTAAGTTTTGTTTTTCACTCTCTTGGTTTTTTTGTTGAGATTCTTGAAAGCTTTATAAAAGTTTATATGCATGTATGATAATTAAAGTAAGCTTGTTAATGGTTAACAAGCACACTTTTGGTCATTTAATGACTTGGTTGTCATTCTAGAGTATTATGACCACTCTTCTAACTCCTAGAATTGTTCTTGAGTTCTTCATTGGTGGAGACTTTGATTGGTGTTAATATTAATATGATTAGTATTGAGAAAATTAGATTTAAAGCATGAAAAATGATATTTTTGGCACCCAAATCAGATCTGAAAATTCTGAATTTTTTTTGATGAAAAATATATTATTTAAATGTATTGGATGTGTATTGGGCATTGGGATAATTATCGAAAAAAAATTTCGGATTGAAAATATACGAAAACAGTGAAAAACGGTGTTACCGGGTGACGGCTGTCCAAACAGTGAATTGGTCACTATTTGGGCAGCCATGAACTACCCAAGTATTATCGGGGCTGACCTATGCAGTGTAACGACCAGGGATTTCAGCTAGTAAAATAATGTGAGACGAGCATCATAAAATTTAAACCATGGTTAGAAACATATCCTCCTGTGGGATGACTATCAGTAGATTCTTCGAGAATCTGACAATAGATGTTACGATGTTCCACTACGGATAGTTCATGGTATTTATGCCGTAACTTCTTCATACAAACTCCGATTCTTATGAATTTTATATCCTCGGAAAATTGAGATCGAGATCTATGACTTTCGCGTTGAATATTTTCCCAAATTCGAATTAGAAGTGAGCCAAAAACATAGGTCACAATTATGGATGAACAGTGCCCGTTGACTCATCTAGAAAAGTCTCCAATATTCTCCAAATTTTCACATTTTTCTGCATCCTTCCAAATATCAAACAACCCCTTGTATATATAAGGAACACTATTCAAGGTTTCACAAAATTAGAAAAAAAAAATGGAGAAAGAAAACGTGAATGGAGGAAGAGAATAAGCATAAAAGAAAAGGAAGAAAAGAGAAGAGGAAAAGAAAAAAAATGAAAGAGGCAAAAGAAGAGTTGGCATCCATGAAGGCTTGAGAGATAAAGGAAAACCAAAAGAATGAAGGTAAATAAACCTTAACCCAAATCATGGATATTGGTGTTTTTGACAATTCATTAGTTCATGATATTATAGGGTTATAGAAATTAATGCTTATGTAGGTTTAGTAGTAATGGTTGAGGGAAATTCCCAATATGTTAAAATTATGGAAATGAGATGAAGAATAGATGATAGGTTGAATATGACTGGCATTGAGATTGTTATTGATGGTATTTTAGAGATTGGTTGAGGTTATTTACTTGTGTGAGATATGGGTTAAGTGTTAAGGAAATTGATGAAGGAAATAATGAAGTTAAGACCAAATTCTGGTCTTGCGTCGCGACGTAGAACGCGCCGCGTCGCCGAAATTCCCAGGAATACTTCGGATGCATTACGCGTCAAGATGCGAAGGGGGTTGTACGTCGCGATGCGCACAGTAAAAATCAGGACACCTCTCTGGATGATCTGTGTCGTGATGCGCCCTGTCAAGCGTCGCGATGCGTGAATAAATTAATGCCTGAATCAATCCCAAGTCATTCCAGTTTCATTCGAACATGTAGAGACTACCCTAAGAGTCTTGTATCAACCCGTAGGTATATATTACGTCATGTCATATGTTCGATACACCTTAGAGTGGTATCCATTATCTGAATAAGCAACTTAATTGGATTTCGATCTGTATCCCTAGTCTTTTTCTAATCGAAACTTTCGATGATAGATCATCGCAGGAAATAAAATTTCACCAACGAAGTGAAGAAAGTCTATCAGAACTCTAAAACAGTGAGTGGACCTCATTTCTCAAACTGGTTTTATTTATTAAATTTTGATATCAGATTTACTTTCACGCTTTAGGGCGTTAAAATGTTTTATTATTGCAGTCATTTCATAAATAGTTATGATTTGAGTTCTAATTAAGAAAGAAATATTTTCAGAAAATATTTGATACATTTTTTAGTTTTAAAACCTGAGTGTTATGTTTTTTGAGGCATGGGGGAAAAACCCACCCCAGTATACAACTTGTTACAGTTGGAATTGACGGACAGAGAACATGTGCACATATAGAGGACTGGGGGGACGGTGATACGTAACGCCCTCAGATCCTAGATCAGGGCTAGGGGACGACGATACGTAACGCCCTAGACCCTAATTTCAGAGCTTGGAGGGTAGCATAGATCCGCACCCCCAGTTCAAGTTTGTGGTTTGGGGGACGGCGATACGTAACGCCCTAAGACCACCAGTTTAAGGGTCAGTAGTGGCATGCTTTGGGGGACGGCAATACGTAACGCCTAAAAGTCATTGATTTGCACTGCTGGCTCCAGTTAGGGGCGGCGATACATAACGCCCCCATAAGTCAAAGTTTTCAGATATAGAGCAGTTTACAGTTATTAAATTTTCAGTAAACAGTTTTCAGAAAATCAGAGGTCAGAAATATTTTTCAGAAACCAGACTTTCAAAAGTGTAAATTAGAAAGACAAGTTTTACTAAAGAGGTTTCAAACGAAATTTTCAGAAAGAAAGTTTTCCTATAAGTTTTTTCATTGAAACCTTGGTTTTAGAACCAAATGATTTTATTTCAGTATTTCAATCTTTCGTCCACTCACTTAGATCGAATAGCGATCTAACCCCCCCTCTCCTAATTTTATATGGTTGCAGGTTTTCTTGGAGGACAGGCTTGGGAGGACGGATACTGATGCAGTCACTCGGGTATGGAGTCCATTTGTCCAAGTTAGAGATAGAGTGAGAGAGTCCAGTCAGAGTCAAATGAAAGTTATGTAGTAATCTTGTTTTTAATACAGTCATTGTTAAAGTGTATTATTAAGATTTCATTTGCAGATATTGAGTTTGTATGTCATGTTTTGTTTGGGCTACAGTCCCCATATTAATAAAGAAATGAATATTAGTATATGTTCATGATTAGAGAGTCTGAGGCTTATGGGGTTAGAACGTTCTATCTCCTGCCGGTAACATCTCTCAATTCGGGGATGTTACAAAGATGGTATCAAAACATGGTCTATGGAGTCAGTGACTACGGTGGGTAAAGTGTTGGGGGTCTTGTATACATAGTATGTCTGGGATACTTGTATGCGGGGCACTACCTCTCCAGTATCCGATCCTCGAGTATGTCCTCGAAGTTCCATAAAACATGTTAGTAAGCTTTCTTAGATCATTTAAATGGTATTCCTTCGAGAACAATTATACTCTATATCTAAGTTAGGAATCTTCTTTCAGCCTATTACTAGAAGTACAAATAATGTTATGAAATCAGAGAGCAAAAATATAAGAAAAAGTTACCCAATGGAATAGAATAAGAAAGCTATAAGAAAGTAAAGAAGGATGCATAAGAGTATAAGTAGCCAAAGATAAAGAATAGTAAAAATATGGAATAAGGCAGTGAAATTTTGAGGATATCTACCCTGGACAATAGAAAGAGAATAGAAAAGCCCGAACAAGTAATAGAGTGCCTAGAAGATGTAAGATTCCTTCCCTCCTCAGAACATTCCTTCAAGCCGAACTAATGGTCTTCAAGTACTTCCTGTAGATAGTAAAATCCTATGAGTACCCGCCCAGGAAAATATGAAGAGAAATGAAAAGTTAGAAAGAAAGAAGAAGACGGAATGGAGATGTATATATGCAATCAGAAGCAGATAGAGATAGAGGAATAGAAACAAAAAGATAAGAAAATGCCAAAATTTGTAGTAGTGAGAATCAGAGACACAGAGTTAGATAATAAAGGATAATACCAGAGTTTGTAGTAAAGAAGAGTGTAGCAAGACTAAAACTGAATAAAAAGATGAGTAGATCTAAGCAAAGTTCTTTCCTTCGAGCGAGATTCCTTTCCTCCTCAGAAATTCTTCTAATGTTGATCACCTCGAAGAGATAGCGAGTTCCCCGAATAACCGAGAGCACTCATAAGGAAGAAGAAGCAAGAAATCAGGATTTTCCTTAAAGCTTCTGATAGACGTGAGATGACAAAATGATGTAGAGATTTTAGATTCCCCAAACCCAGGCCCGTGAGCAAATAAGATAAATGACATCAGAAAGTGAATAGTTTTCCTAGTCAAGGAATCCAATAAATGAGGCCCCGACCTACCCAGATCCTCACTCCTTCGTGATACCAGTTAAGGAAGTTATTTTGACGGAGTCCATTTCATACATACCCTACATGGGCAATAGACTCTATCATGACATAGAATACTAGAACAAGGATGTAGAAACCCATCGAGACATAAAGAAAAGTACCGACAAGATATAAAGCATTTCCTACCAGCATCTATAGACGACCGTAAGAAAACGCAATGGAAGTTCACCTTAAGAAATGAAAAGATCATGGAAAATAGAAAACCAAGAAAAGAATTCAGGATCTAAGAAGGTATGAAGAGGAGAACCCAGAATAACCCAAGGATTTAGACACGTCAGCATAAGGATTGCAAGACTAGTAAGAGTCCCCAAGATAGACCAAATGTCAAAGAACCCACAGATAAGCCCAAGTAAGTAGGAATCTGTAGAAGAAAATAAGAACAGACTTATGAAGTTGGAGATATTTAGGAAGTGGCAAGAGTACCAATATGGACAATAGAATAGAGTGACAAACTCGAGGTTTATAGCAAGACCAGGTAGTGGAGATTTAAGAAGCAGATAGAAGAATGAACCACTGTTAGCCTCAGTAGTAAGGCGTAGGGCGAAGAATAGGATGTGCAAATGTTAAGGGGTACGCGAGAGGTAATAAAAAAATCCAGTGCATTCAGGCACGAAGATAACATAACAAGAATATAGTAGTGTAGAGAATTGATGGTAGTTGTGGGACCCCGAGACATGGAATAGTCAATAAATTTCCTGCAGAATGAATAAGGACTTTTCTTTCCAGAAACCTTGATTCAAAGAAGCATATAACACGGAACCAAACACGTGAGCATGTACACATTCCCAATTCAGAGTCTGGTAAAGAAAAGAACCATTAAGGAAGAACAATTGACAGATTAGATGAGTTGCGAGATGGTAGGATAGCCAAAACGATAAGTCCAAAGAAACTTAGATGAGAAAACATGAGATAGAATGGTACGGAGCAATAGTAAGATAAGCTAAGTCTGGTAGCCACCGCTGAATTAAGGTACCCTAAAAGAAGTAAAGACTTGGAAGTACGAAGAGACCAAGGAGAATAATTCTGAAGAATATAGCAAACAACTTATAATATAGTTTCATGGTATTAAAAAGGGAAGACTAGGAAAAGAATAGACCTGAACCAAGAACTTAGTAGAAATTTTGTGAATAATCAAAGTTGATAAAGTTTTCAGAAAAGTAAGGATGCAATGTATTCAGGGGACTGAGGTAAGAAAGATACCTATGTAATAGAGTAAGCTTCTTAAGGAGGAATTACAAAGAGAGTACAACGGCACTCGGAGAGAGGAAGTAACGACTTCAGAAAGTTTAAACAACATAGATTAAATATGAAGGAAAGTAGAGGCAGCACAAGAAGTTTTAGAGGACATGACTTCAGAAGAGTTTCGTAGAGGAGGCAATGTGTTCGATGGTTGAACATGACTAGAAGTAAGAGAAAGCGAGCCAGAAAGTTTTAGCAGTATTGCCCTAGTGCAGGAATAGACATCAAATATATACACGAAAGTCCTAGGCTCCTAGGACAAGCAATATATGCAACAAGAATATCATAACCAGAAAGGCCTCAATATAAGTTCCCACCCTCCCAACCCTCATTGGTCAACAGTCGTAGAGACGGACCTTCAAGGTTGCTTCAAGATGTTCTCAAGAATAAGTGAAAGTATAGTGAAGAAAGATCAGAACATAAGACCTTCAGATGTAGTTTAAGAATGAGATAAAAGTGAGTGACAATTCTGAGTAAAAGAGTCAGGAAGGAAGTTGTTCAGATAAAGCCATACGAAAATAAAGTAGTAGTCAAGTAATGACCGAGATTATAAGGAACCAAGATTTGATGATATGATGGGTATGTAAAGAAATAAGATATTCCTCATGTAAGAAGATAAAGACATAGACTAAGAAAGTTCTCAGTAGTTAGTAGAATAAAGCAGATGATAAAAAGAGTACTAAGAGAAGTTAGGGAGTGAAGCTGTTAAGGTGCAACGGCAGTAGGAGATAATACATAATAAATGGAGACAAAAGTAAGTAACAACAAGGTAAGTTTGGTCAGGTAATCATATAAAGTACCCGACCCTGGTCTAAGTTGACCAAACCACTACGGGTTTGGGATGGTTTTAGCCACGGGTATAGGTGGTTTGGTATATATATATATATATATATATATATATATATATTATACTATGGAATCGAGAAGATAAGTCATTGGAAAGTTGCAATTAGCATAACAAGTGAATCTTCAGATTACGGTATATTTGCATGTATTTAAGTAACGACATTTGACAGCACTAGATTATAGGGAAACAAGTTAGCGTTGAGAACCTTAACCAGACTTGCAGTAGCAATAGAAGTAGAGGTATGACAAAAGTATAAATTATAACTAGAACCGAATAGCCAGTATCCCCGTCTAAAAGCATTTGAACAGTTAAGTTCTTCGATAAGCTATCAGGACCAACCTCCGTAGTAAAAATCCATTGGGTAGTAAAATAGTGAGTAAGAGATATATAAAGGATATGACCCTGTACCATAAGGTTTTAAGATATACAAAAGTATAGGCAAGAAAAGTTATAGAGCAGAGATGATAAGCAACCTGACAAGAATAGATGTATGTACATACTTTCCAGAGTTAAGGTATTAGTACAGGAACCCCATTGCATGACACACAATACTTTCATAGATGAAAGATCGCTATGTAAAACAAGTTTGAGTAAGCCTCAGAAATTAAGATAAGAGGAAGATTAAAGTATGATTATTAGAAAAAGGATAAATAATCAATATATTATATATTCGATGAAATAAAGATAGATACGAGTACATAGTCAGTTAAGCTAGTGACGCGTGAATCTTGTGACCTATGGAAAGATCCCAAGTTTAAAAGGGATTCGAGGACGAATCCTATTAAGGGGGGAGAATTTGTAACGACCAAGGATTTTAGCTAGTAAAACACTGTGAGACGTAGGGGTGGGCGCGGTTCGGTTTGGTTCGGTTTTTGCTAAAAACCGAACCAAACCATATTTTACGGTTCTGATTTTTTACCTCTCAAACCAAACCATTAAATAACGGTTTGGTTCGGATTGAAAATATTTTAAACCAGCGGTTTACGGATTGGTTCGGTTCGGTTTACAGATTATTATATTTAAAACAAATTTTCATCCACTTAAGTGAAGACAAAAAAAAAAAAAAAAAACTAGTATATCCAAAAAATAGTATGAAGTGCTATGGTGTAAGCTGTAACTAATGGATTGAAAAATGAGGCACAATTAATTCTTGTATTTTTTAAAAATTACATTGAATAATGATGCTACCATCATTCTAATTAAGAGACAAATCCAACATCTTACTCTCAAGAATAATGATGCTACCACAAAACAAAAAATTTAAGAATAAAAGTATTAACAAATAAATTGAAGAATAAAAGTATTAACAAATAAATATATTAACAAAAAATTTAAGAATAAAAATATTAACATACTAATAAAAAAGAAAACATAGAATAAAATTAAAATACAAATTCAAATACAATTTTTTTTATAAAAATATATAATTTTTTTTAATTATAACGGTTCGGTTCGGTTTAACAGGTGCGGTTCGGATTAGCTCCTGAACCGAACCGTAAACCGTTTGGGGTGGGCCAATCCGAACCGCAAACCGAACCGTTGGAAAAAAAACCGTAAATTCGGTCCGGTTTGGTTCGGTTTGCGGTTTGGTTCGGTTCGGTCGGTTTTTTTGCCCACCCCTAGTGAGACGAGCATCATAAAATGTAAACCATGGTTGGAAACATATGCTCCCATGGGATGACTATCGGTAGATTCTTCGAGAATCCGACAATAGATGTTACGATGTTCCACTCCGGACAGCCCATGGTATTTGGGCCGTAATATTTTCATACAATTTTTGATTTTTATGAATTTTATATTGTCGGAAAGCTGAGATCGAGATCTACGACTTTAGCGTTGAATATTTTCCCAAATTCGAATTAGAAGTGAGCCAAAATTGTAGGTCAAAATTCTTGATGAACAGTGCCCGTGGACTCATCTAGAAAAGTCTCCAATATTCTCCAAATTTCCACATTTTTATGCATCCTTCCAAATATCAAACAACCCCTTGTATATATTAGGAACATTATTCAAGGTTTCACAAAATTAGAAAAGAAAATGAAGAAAGAAAACGTGAATGGAGGAAGAGAAGAATAAGAAAAGAAAAGGAAGAAAAGAGAAGAGGAATAGAATAAAAGAAGAAAAGAAAATAGGAAAGAGGCAAAAGAAGAGTTGGCATCCATGAAGGCTTGAGAGATGAAGGAAAAGAATGAAGGTAAAGAAACCTTAACGCAAATCATGGATATTGGTGTTTTTGATAATTCATTGGTTGATGATATTGTAGCATTATAGAAATTGATGTTTATGTAGGTTTAGTAGTAATGGTTAAGGGAAATCCCCAATTTGTTAAAATTATGGAAATGAGATGAAGAATATATGATAGGTTGAATATGATTGGCATTGAGATTGTTATTGATGGTATTTTAGAGATTGGTTGAGGTTATTTACTTATGTGAGATATGGTTTAAGTGTTAAGGAAATTGATGAAGGAAAGAATGAAGTTAAGACCAAATTTTTGGTCTTGCATCACGATGCAGAACACGCTGCATCGCGACGCAGAACTCGCTGCATCGCGACGCGATCTGGAAAATTCCAAGAAATGCTGCTGATGCATTACGCATCGTGACGCGTATGGGGTTGTGCGTCGCGACGCGCACGGTAAAAATCAGGACACCTCTCTGGATGATCCACGTCACGACTTGCCCTGTCGAGCATCGCGACGCGTGAACAAATTAATGTCCAAATCAATCCCAAGCCATTCCATTTTCATTCGAACACGTAGAGACTACACTAAGAGTCTCGTATCAATCCGTAGGTATATATTACATCATGTCATATGTTCAATACACCTTAGAGTGGTATCCCTTATTTAAATAAGCAACTTAACTTGATTTCGATCTGTATCCCTAGTCTTTTTCTAATCAAAACTTTCGATGATAGATCATCGCATGAAATACAAGTTCGCCAGTGAAATAAAGAAAGTCTATCGGAACTCCAAAACAGTGAGTGGACCTCTTTTCTCAAACTGGTTTTATTTATTAAATATTGATATCAGATTTACTTTCACGCTTTAGGGCGTTAGAATATTTTATTATTGTAGTCATTTCATAAATAGTTATGATTTGAATTTTAATTAAGAAATAAATATTTTTAGAAAATGTTTGATACAGTTTTGAGATTTAAAGCATGCGTTTTATGTTTTTCGGGGCATGGGGGAAAAACCCACCCCAGTATGCTGTTAGGTTTTCTAGGTCAAACCAAGATCAATTAAGCAAGAAATCATGTGAATACGCAAAGTAAAGTAGCGGAAAATACTTACTTTGATTGGCTAAGTGGATGTAGGAGATAATAAAAGTTTTGCCTCCAAGATTCTCCTTTGATGTATGTTGAGCTTCCAAGCTTCCAATCTTTGAATCTTGAATTCCAAACTAATGGGAAAGGTTTCCCTATCACCTATGTAAGACTCCTTGTATGCTAGCACTTGTGATTTTTGAAGCAAAAATCACTTAGGAAAAAGCCAAGCTTCACGCCAATGGAGAGAAAAATAAGCCCTTGAATTCGGCCATGAAGAAAAAAGAATGGTGAAGTTCACGCCAAAATCAAGGGAAAAGAGAGAGAGAGAGACTTATGTGATTTGTTGACTTGTGTGAGTATTTTCAAAAAATCAAAAGACTAATACCAAATCTTCCAAAGTTGGTCACAGTCACTCAAGCCTTTCACACTTGTGTGTTTTACACACAATCAACCACCCACCAAATCCCATTAACTAAAGTTGATTAAAGTGACTAGGTGATGTGACTTGTGTGGGCCCCACTTGATTCAAAATCCGAGTGGGCCCGCAAACACTTTCCGGGCTCGGGTTCGTTAATTCCGAATTAACGAATTTTCCGTTGCGACTTAATTAAATCAAATTTAATTAAATAATTATGCCTAGCAAAATTACTATTCACGTCACTCGCGAATTAATTCTAAACTAATTCCTTTGCCCGAATTAAAATCTAATTTTAATTCCGTTATGAAATCTAATTTCATTTAATATATCGAATATATTATTTTATTGATTAATCTCAAATTAATCGTTCTCTCTCTTCAAATAGTATTTCATCCCAGATAAAACTCTGTAATTAATCCTATATTAATTTTCTCTCTAATCTAATTAATCCCATATTAATTATGTTCGAGTCATACGTCATCGGTGAATCTTCGGGAAGCGATCCATGAGATCCCTGGATATATTGGCAGTAAATCCGGTCATCAGAATATCTGAATATGTGCGTACCCGGTACCACGTTCTTACCGATTTACAAGACATGGTTGGCTTCTAGCAAAGCACCGTGCCTACCCAATTCTCCAGAAATATTCTTTTAAGGAATATGTAATCTATATCAGGCGTAGTATACGTAGTATTGCGTATTACGATCCAGTATCAGATATCACATGTTAGGTCTGGGGCTGGAATTGTGTCTTCCCCGTACGAAGCATATATCAGATCTCTGGTAACTAGTCTCTATAATCAGATAATCATGACCTATTCATATTATCCCGATGACTGTAGTACTAAAGAGTACTGGTTCCGTATCCTGCGTGATCATCATCTCCATATGACTGGAGTGATACTTCCATCTTGACATCACACCCAATACACTACGATTCTCAGTATACCCAGAAGAGGCGTACACAGAACCTGTTAAAGCCCCGGACGACCAAAACCAAAGTATATTGATTGTCGCAAGTATTAGCGATGCAAGTCTCAGGTTAAAACCAAATACACCTACCCTGATTCGGACTCCCATAGACACACAGTCATACTACCAATGGAATTCTGAGGGGTCTATTTAGAGCAAAGCTGTTTCCGTACCATCGGTAAACACAACCTCCTACACACTTGCATAAGTATCCAATACTTAAATATATGAGAACTATGCCGTTATGCTCCCACAACGCGCACAAGTGCAATACTAGTCTATTCCGTATTATCGATGTCCAGTCTCGATAATACTACGACTAGTGATATTTAATGATTAAACCTTAGTGGATTAATACTGTCTCATGTCTTATTAATCCAGAACTAATCATATGGACTTTTATCATTTATATATCCCGGTAATCCAATTACAAATGATAAAAGAGAAATTTCCTTTGTCACATAGTTATTTTTTATAACAACACCATGTTCTGTACAAATAGTAATGCTTTGGTCATAATTGTCCAATAATCTCCCACTTGGCCTATAGCCAATCACTCAAGTGTCCTACACTTGAACTATGTACGGGTCGCTCAAATTTCTGCTGAGAAACTGCTTTCGTCAGCGGATTTGCATGGTTATCATCTGATGTAATTTATTCGATCATCACATCGCCACGATGTATGATCCGACGAATCAGATGAAATAATTGAAGTACATATTTGGATTGTTGATGAGACCGTTAATTCTTTAGCCTGTACTGTAGCCTAGCTTAGCTGCTAACAGAACTACTCCTAATCTAATTAGAAATTTTACAAATCCATAATTGCTTCTTTTGCTGCCTCAGCTGCAGCAATATTCCGCTTTTGTTGTTTATTCGGCAACAGTATCTTGCTTGGAAGATTTCTAGCTCATTGTTCCGTTATTCAAACTATATAGTACCCTTATTATGACTTATAGTCGTTTTTGTCGGTTTGGAAACTTGCAACGGTGAACCCATCACTTCAAGTTCTCCTCCTCCATAGTTTAAGAAAGCATCCTTAGATCATCTAAGATACTTAAAGATGTTCTTACATCAATCCAGTGACTATCACTTGGATTGGCCTGATTGTGACTCCATATGCTCAAAGTATATGAGACATCAGGTCGCGTATATATTTTTAATGTACGAGTTCTCAGAGAGGGTCAATAGCTTTTAGATCTATCCCAATAGATCCTTATTCCTAGAATAAAGATTGTCTCTCCCAAGTAGTCTATGGAGAAATTTCACGAAAGCCAAGCTTCACCGATTGTATTATGGGAATGTCATTTCCAAGAAATGAAATGTCATCATTATACAGGACAATCATTGTCAGTGCTCCCACTAACCTTCTTATATACACAAAAATTATATTTGTTTTGAATTAAATCATATATCATTATGATCTTATCAAAACGTTAGTTCCAAGAATGTAATGTTTGCTTCAATCCATAAATGGATCGATTTAACTTGCAAACCTAGTTTGCATGACAAAACTGTCAGGATGTTGCAAACATCCTCCAAAAGGTTTCCGTTTAAGGAAAGCATTTTTGACGTTCAGCTGTCATATTTCATAAATGAAACATGCAGCATTAGCAAGCATTATCCAAATGTATTTAATCATGGCAACGAGTAAAAGGTTTCGTCGTAATCGACACAATGTTGATAACGATACCTTTTCGCTACAAGCCTAGCTTTGTACGTTGGTATGTTGCCATCCGTGTATGTCTTCCTTGAAGACTTATATAGTACCAATAGGCACAATGCCTTCCGGTACATCAACCAATGTCTAAACTTGGTTGGTATACATAGAATCCATTTCGGATTTCATGGCACTTTGCCAAATAGGGAGTCGATACCTTGTATCATTTCCTCATACGTAGCCAGTTCGTCTTCCTCAATAAGATTGACATCTTCATGAGGTGAGATCAGAAACCCATACCTCCCAAGTTGTTTTCTGACTCTCTTCGACTTACGCGGTTCTTGTGTATTCGAAGTTTGTGGTACAATTTCATCCTTGATGAACTGTTTGTGTTCCATTAAAGAATCGGTACCTGGAACAGTAGTTACTCCGATTTTCATCGAGTTTTACTTTCTTCCCACTTACCACTGCATATAGGTATTCCTCTTAGGAAAACCGCATGGAGAGAAAAAATTATATTGTTCTCTTGTGAGTTGTATAAGTACTATACTTTGGTTTCCCTAGGATAACCTACAAATAGCACTTATCCGATTTGGGTTTCTAGTTTGTATCATCCAAACATATGCCCAGCATTCCCAAATCTTCAGGAATGAGAACCTAGTTTCTTTCTTGTTCTATCTAATATGAAGTCTGTCTAACAGATTATCATGGAACCTTATTCAAAATAAGTATTGCACTGTTTAATGTATATCCTCAAGGAAATTGGTAGCTCAGAACAACTCATCATTAACCTAACTATGTCCAACAAAGTTTGGTTTCTCT
Organism: Zanthoxylum bungeanum; assembly: GCA_019454045.1. Taxonomy (NCBI): domain Eukaryota; kingdom Viridiplantae; phylum Streptophyta; class Magnoliopsida; order Sapindales; family Rutaceae; genus Zanthoxylum; species Zanthoxylum bungeanum. Next base: position 25,425 of record SKCR01044669.1, read on the forward strand.
GTTGGAGACACCGTCAAATTGAGGGTTTCGGGAGGAGTCTCTATGAAAGAATATCATACTCTTTCAAATAGTGGAGAAACTTATTGCTTAAGTATTTTCATCACGGTCCAATCGTGATGTTTTAATACTCTTGTCGGTCTGTTTTTATACTTCTTGTCGAAACTTTTTGAATTTATCAAAAGTTTCTGATTTATGTTTCACAAGAAACACATAACCATAACGCGATGCCACATCCGTAAAGGTTACGAAGTATTCATATCCACCGCTAGCCTAGCTAGATATGGGCCCACTTACGTCACTATGAACGAGGGCTAACAGATCGGTGACACTTACACTTTTACCAAGTAAAAGGTGTTTTAGGCATTTTGCCTAATAAACTAGATTCGTAGACATGATTTGAATTAGAATCAAATTCGTCCTAGTATCCACTCTTCGAAAGTGTGGATATACAAGTCTTGTTAATGTGTCCCAGACAACAATGCCACAAATAAGTCTCATCTGACTAATTCAGTTTGAGCTATTTGTTTGTCATGTTTTACGTTTGAGATTCATTATATTCAAAATATAAATACTGTATTCAAATCTAATGTGTTTATCTCAATATCATCTTTATAAAATAAAACACTTAATGTTCTAGAATATAAAGGTATACCCGCAACGGGTCATACTAGATATAGAGATAATGTTTCTAGTCAAACTAGGTACATTATAACAGTTTCCTAATTTAAGTACCACCCAAAGGGTAGTTCCTAAACTTAGGTTTCTACGGTTAAAACAGCGACTCTGTCCCGTTTCCGACTCGCAGGTTGATCTTATCTGAAGCCAGTCTCCTACTTATCAGCAGATCTCGCACATCAGTACATATATATGTACCACACTAGTATCAAAATCAATTTTGAAACCAGTAGTAGTGAACATGTTTATGACAAACATACTTGAAACCGGGCCTTCACTTCCTTCATGTCTGCCTTGTCCATACGGAAATCACGCTTCAGTGACTCCGTTTGCCACAGTTTATGCAGACATCTTGGGATATGTCATTTGTCTTCCTAGTAGACTATGATGATTTTGCCTTTGCCTCTTTTCACATCCCTAGAAGTCTTCAGCCAAGCCTAGACCTTCTGGGATGTAGGAGTAAGATGCGTCTAGCGTTTCTTGCCCTTTTGTAAGCGCTGGCTCTGTCTCCTTGAGCATAGCCATTAAATCTCCAAGAGTTTTCTATTGCAATTAGTACTTCTAAGATCTAAGAATAGATCTATGAAGATCCTTCAATTTCAATATCATACTATAAGGATCTAATCCTTAGTTCTGACGAAGAAATTAAGGAGTCATTGCGGCAAGCATAACGGATTGAGCACTAAAGTTATCATCACCATGAGTCTTCCAAAGCTCATGCTCCACTATTTGCTCAACTCCGGGCTCATGCCCGAGATGTTTCTCTATCAAATAGAATAACTTCTCAGTTCCCAGGACTATCCTGAGGTTCTATTCCCAATCTGAAAATTGAAGCCGTTTAAAGATATTTTCACCCAGGATTATGTTTTAAACGCTAATCTTTCAGTTATCTTGATTCCAATAGTCCAACTATCCAATCAACGATTTCGGGTACAATTGAATATAATGATTACTATAGTATAACTATATAATCAACTACTATTTGATTGGTTAAATTCAAATATATTGATTACTATAATCCAATTATATAATCAACTATAAATGAAGTAGTTTGAATATAGTCCAACTGTTTAATTAAAACAACAATTGAATATTAGTCCAACTAATATATATAAATTTAAATGACAAAAAAATGAAATGAGCGCGTATTAGCAAGTATCTAAACGAAATTGCAAATTTAATACTTGCCTCCCACTATTTTTCGACGAGCCTCTAACCCTCTGTGGAGTACTCGAGAAACCTAGTTTCCTAATGGGCTAGGATCCCGTTAAATAACACACAACCTTGACTTTGGCCAACAAGTTGTATGAAACTTAACTAGGTAGATCTCTAAGATCAATTGGATCTCATCCAATTCTAGATCCAGTAGGTGGACATCCAAGTCCGAAAAACATATATCCAATATATTCCCTAACATTTTCCTCTGAATCAACTAAGCCTTGGCTTTGGCACAACAAGCTTAATGATTCCAGTTAAGTAGGACCCATTGACTTTGGAAAGCTTCGTAATCGATGTCGATGGACAAGAAGTGATCTTGAATTTGGCCAACAAATCACAACTTGGACAAGACATGTGATATGGAACAAAGCCTTCATGATTCAAACACATCCGCGATGGACAAAGTCTTGACTTTGGCCAACAAACCAGTGCCAATCTTGGATCTTGAGAATGAATCATTCAATGGAAGGAAAACGCTTAATATTTGTTGAGGGTTTTTCACGTAATTGGCAACCAATTAATTATCTTTGATTAGGTCTCATTATACACCCTTAAGCATGCATTCTAAAGTATAATAAGGCACAGTAAATAAATTAATAATGATATGGGATGGATATTAAAATATTTTGTTCCTAGAACAAATCTCTCCATTTCCTCTCCCGGCTAGCACTATTCTTACTTCTACCCAATTACATAACACTTCTAAAGAAACCTCATTTACATTGAGGGGAATAGGTGAGAAGAGAAATACAAAGAACAAGAGGTAATAGGCTGGACACGCAGGTCCAATTTAATATTTAATAAATTCTTAATTTATTACAATAAGAAACACATAACCATATCTAAATTTATTACAATAAGTTTCCGATTTGTGTTCTTCAAAAGAAACACATAACCATAACGCGATGCCACATCCGTAAAAGGTCACGAAATATTCATATCCACATCTAGCCTAGCTAGACATGGGCCCACTTGCTTCACTATGAACTAGGGCTAACAGATCTGTGGCATTTGCACTTTTACCAAGTAAATAGTGTTTTAGGCATATTTCCCAATAAACTAGATTCGTAGACTTTATTTGAATAGAATCAAATTAGTCGAGTACCCACTCTTCAAAAGTGTGGATATACGAGTCTTGTTTGATTGTGTCCCAGACAACAATGCCACAATATGTTTCTTCTGATCAAATCAGTTCGAGCTATTTGTTTGTCATGTTATATGTTTGAGATTTTTTATATTCAAAATATAAATGTTGTTATTCACATCTAATATGATTATCTTAATATCATCTTTATATAATAAAAACTTTAGTGTTCTAGAATATAAAGGTCAATCCGCAACGGATTAAACACTGATATAGAGATAATGTATCTAGTCAAACTAGTTACATTATAACAGTTTACTATTTAAGTACACACCCGAGGTAGTTCCTAAACTTAGGTACCTGTGGTTATTAAAACAGCGACTTTCGTCCCGTTTTCAAATCGTAGATAAATCTATATTGAAGTCAGTATCCTGTTCAAAACAGATTCTGAACATCAATATATATGTACCACACTAAGTATTTAAAATCCAATTTCAATACTAGTAGTGAACACAATTTGACAAACATATTTGAAGTCAGAGCCTTGCTCGTCTTCAATTCCTTCATGTCTGCTTTGTCAAAACGGCAGTCACGCTTCCGCGATCCCGTTTGCCACATTTAGGCAGACATTTTGGGATATGTCATTTATCTTCCCAGAAGAATATAATGATTCTGCCTTTGCTCTTTTTCACATTCCAGTAGCCTTTGGCCAAGCCTCGGGTTTCTAGAATATCGAAGTAAGGTGCGCCTTGCGCTACTTGCCTATTGCAAATTTTGACTTTATCTCCTTTAGAATAGTCATTAACTCTCCAAGAGTTATTTATTGCAATTTAGTACTTCTAAAATGTAAGTATAGATTTATGAAGATCCTTCAATTTCATCATCATACTTTAAGGATCTAATCCTTAGTTTTGATTCAGAAATTAAGGAGTCTACTGCGACAAGCTTAATGGATTAAGCACTAAAGTTATCATTACATAAATCTTCCAAAGATTATGCTCTACTATTTGCTTAACTTCGGGCTTAGGCATAATATGTTATTTTATCAAATAAAGTAACTGATATTTTCCAGGACCATCCTGAAACTTATTCCCAATTTGAAAATTAAACCACTTAAATACATTTCCCTAGGATTATGTTTTAAATGTCAATCTTTCAATTATATCTTGATTATAATAGTCCAACTATTTAATCAACGATTTAGGTACTTTTATTTTATAATGATTACAATAGTCCAACTATTTAATCAACTATAATTTAATAGATTAAAATCAATTATATTGATTACTATAATCAATTATAAAATCAACTATAAATGAATAGTTTGAATACAGTCCAACTGTAATTAAAACAACGTTTAAATATTAGTCCAACTAACATTTAATTTATTTGACGAATGATATTTGATTGAGCGCGTATGGCAAGTAATTAAACGAATATTGCAAATTTAATTCTTGCCTCCCACTATTTTTCGGTGAGCCTCTAACCCTCTGTAAAGTACTCGGGAAACCGTGTTTCGCTAGGATTCCGTTAAATATCACACAATCTTGACTTTGGCCAACAAATTGTATGATAATTAACTAGGTAGATCTCTAAGATCGATTGGATCCAATCCAATTCCTAGATCCAGTAGGGGGACTCCAAGTCCGAAACATATATCTTATATATGCCAATACATCCAATGTATTACCTAACCTTTTTCCTCTGAATCAACTAAGCATTGGCTTTGCAAACAAACTTAGTGATCCCAGTTAAGCGCGACCCATTGACCATGGAAAGCTTCGTAATCAATGTCGATGGACAAGAAGTGGTCTTGACTTTGGCCAACAAACCACAACTTGGACAAGACACCTATATGGAACAAAGCTCTCGTGATTCAAACACATCCTCGACGGACAAAGGCCTTGACTTTGGGCCAACAAGCCAATGCCAGTCTCGAATCTTGAGTGAGAATCACTCAATGGAAGGAAAAAAGTTTAATATTTACGAGTGCAAATTGGCAACCAATTTATTATCTTTGTTAAGGTCTCATCATCATACACCCTTAAACATGCATTCTAAACACATAATAAAGCGCATATGAATAAAATAATAATGATATGCGGGTGGATACTTTACACATTGATCCTAGATCAAATCTCTCCCTTTCTCTCTCCCGGTAGCACAAATATTTCTTCTACCTGTTACACTACACTTCTAAAGAAACCTCATTTACATTGAGGGGAATAAGGTGAGAAGAGAATACAAAGAATACTGAGGTGATAAGGCTGGACACGCAGGTCCAATTAATAAATCAAATTTATTACAATAATTTCTAAAATTGCCCCACCCAACTAATATCCATCGATATACAGTATTCATGCATCGCAACCATGTATTCACACAAGCATGTTATCAATCAATCTAATCAAATTAATTAATCTGATAATTAGTGACCATCTAATGTTCAAACAACGATTTGATTTTGTCGAGTCAAACTAATTTTGCGAATAAGTACTGAAAGTACGAATTCTCGAATTAAATTAAACTACATAATTAAATCCAATTCAATATGCATTTAATTCTAATTCGCTTATTTAATTCCGAATTAAATACTACACTTTAATTACGAACTTTTACGACTTAAATTCCAAATTTAATCGCTACAGGTCTCAAAGCCCGATTAACGTCCAACGTCAATTCAATTAAAGTCCAATGGGCTTTTAATTAATTTCTTAAGGCGTGGACTTTTGGTCAACTCAAGTCAAACCAAATAACCAAAATCCAATCCGGAAATAACCCATAAGCTTAGAAATCAATTTAGGCCCATTAGGCCCAATTAAACTTTAAAGGTCCATTAAGTCGCATTTGGGCTTTATGGAAGCGGTTTTGGGCCCAATTGGATCCAATCCATTTGGCCTAAACCTAACTTAGTACAACCAAGCCCAATAAGCCCAATTACAACACAACAAGCCCAAATCCAATTTAAGGCCCAATTTAATTAAATTCCAAAAATCCAATTTCCCAATTTAATTACACTAAAGTGTATACATAAATAATCACTCAAATTAACATTTCTAAAACATTAATTTACACAATCAATCATGCTCAATTACAACAAAACATGTCCAACATATTTCATCAAAATCAAACCCAATAACATGCATATAGCTCTTGGCAATTGTAGGGAATTTGTGTCCGATTCGGTTTCAATCCAATTAAATCCACAATCGATATTAAATCAACATTCTCGAATGATTCCAATTCATCCAATGAACAAAAAATCAAAAATTCCAAGACAATTAGGGCTCAAGGCATTCGGCCAACACCAAAAAATTTGGGCAAAAATGTTCCAAACACAATTTCTTGAAATTGATCCAATCAATCTTCAATTCAACATGATTTAAGCATATTCAAACATCCAATTTAATCAAATCATGCTCAAAATCAATTTACCCAATTTTAAGCCCTAAATCAAATTTCATGCTCAACCTTGCTCAAGATACCATTGTTGGTGTTTGCTAAGGTCCCAAGATCATAAACAAGCATGAAATAAGTGCGAATACAAATCAACGAAGTTTTGGAATACTCACATCGATCGGTTGAGCGACGCGAGAGGCAACAAAATTTGATTTTCTCCTCTTTACTGCATTCGGCAGTGGCAGTGAGCAGTTCACTGATTCTCGGCCATTAAAGGTCATCATCCAAGCTCTAAGCTTCGTCGAACGATTCCCGGCTCATGGGTGGACTTCCCTATCACCTTCGCATGTCTCTCGGAGGTGCTAGCTCTCTTGATTTTTGCCACAAAAATCAAACACTTTGCTTCCCATTTTCAGTTTGGTTCACGACAGTTCACTGCCAAACCAGAAGAAAATTTGCCCCTCCATGGGCGTGAGATGAAGAGAGAAAGAGAGAAGAGAAATTGTGTGTGTTGGTTGCCAAAAGTGTATCTAATACACATTTGTTAATTTCAAATTCATTTAGCATGAATTTGGCTTTCAAAAAGTCAAGCCATAATGGCTCCAACCACACACATCAATCCATCAATCCATCAATCAATGAATAGTGATTGGCTTCAATCACTCAAAGTGAAAGACATATATCACTTGATTTACGAATGATGTGACGCTAGAAGCGACTAGCGATTTAACGCTTGATTTGACTTACGTGCCGCACTCGAATTCGAAATGTGAATGCGCTTACAAATAATCCCGGGCTCGGGTTCGCTAATTCCAAATTAACGAATTTTTCGTTGCGTCGTAATTAAATCTAATTTAATTAAATAATCATGCCTAGCATAATTACTATTCACATCGCTAACGAATTAATTCTAAATTAATTCGTTCGCCCGAATTAAAATCTAATTTTAATTCCGCGTCGAAATCCAATTCAGTTTAATATATCGAGTATTATTAATTTAATCGATTAATTCCAAATTAATCGTTATCTCTCTTTAATTGATATTTTATCCCAGATAAAATATCTCTGCAATTAATCCTAGATTAATTTTCTCTCTCATCTAATTAATCCCAGATTAATTAAAAGTGCGAGTCATACGTCATCGGTGAATCTTCGGGAAGCGACCCATGAGATCCCCGGATATGTTGGCAGTAAATTCGGTCGTCGGACTATCCGAACACGTAAGTACCTCGTACTATGTTTATACCGATTTACAAGACAAGGTTGGCTTCTAACAAAGCTCCATGCCTACCCAATTCTCCAGAAATATCCTTACAGGAATAAAGGATCTATATCAGGCGTAGTATACATAGTATTGCGTATGTCTGTCCAGTATCGGATGATCATGTGCTAGGCCTGGGGCTGGAATTGTGTCTGTCCCGTACGAAGCACATGTCGGATGTCTGGTAACTAGTCTCTATAATCGGATAAACATGACCTTGTCATTTTATCCCGATGATTGCAGTACTTAAGAATACCAGTACCGTATCCTACGTGACCATCATCTCCACTATGACTGGAGTGATATTTCCGTCTTGACATCACACCCAACACACTACGATTCTCAATATACCCAGCATAGGCGTACACAGAACCTGTTAAAGCCCTGTACGACCGCAACCAAAGTATATTGATTATCGCAAGTATTAACGGTGCAAGTCTCAAGTTAAGACCAAATACACCTACCCTGATTTCGGACTTCAATAGACACATAGTCATACTACCAATGGAATTCCGAGGGGGTCTATCCAGAGCGAAGCTGTTTCCCGTACCATCGGTAAAACACAACCTCCAATTACACTTGCATGAGTATCATATACCCAAATATATGAGAACTATGCAGTTGTGCCCTCACAACACGCACAAGTGTAATACTAGTCTTTTACGTATTTATCGATGTCCAATCTTGATAATACTCTAACTATGGATATTTAATGATTTATCCTTCGTGGATTGATACTGTCTCATATCATTCTCAATCCAGGAACAAATCATAGAGACCTCTCATCATTTATACATCTAGGTGATCTAATCACAAATGATAAGAGTGCAATCTCCTTTGTCACATAGTTAATTTGTACAACAACACCATGATTTGTAAAAATAGTGGCGCTATGGGTCATAATTGTCCAACACCAATGGCTTAAAATGAAAATCACAATGACCTACAAGGGTCCTATAGATTCGGCCAAGGTAAGCAATTAGGGGAAAATTAATCTAATTAATTTTTCTCCAAATTCATCATGCATAACTCTTAGTTATCATAATCTAAGCATACTCAACCAATCAATTTGAAGAAATCATGATCAAATCACAAAATCCCAAATTAAAGTTTAAGAACACTAAATTCAATTTCATGCTCAATTATGGCTCTGATACCATTGTTAGGTTTCTAGGTCAAACCAAGATAAATTAAGCAAGAAATCATGTGAATACGCAAAGTAAAGTAGCGGAAATACTTACTTTGATCGGCTAAGTGGATGTAGGAGATAACAAAAGTTTTGCCTCCAAGCTTCTCCTTTGATGTATGTTGAGCTTCCAAGCTTCCAATCTTTGAATCTTGAATTCCAAACTCATGGGAAAGGTTTCCCTATCACCTATGTAAGACTCCTTGTGTGCTAGCACTTGTGATTTTTGAAGCAAAAAGCCAAGCTTCACGCCAATGGAGAGAAAAATAAGCCCTTGAATTCGGCCATAAAGAGAAAAGAATGGTGAAGTTCACGCCAAAATCAATGGGAAGAGAGAGAGAGAGAGAGAGAAACTTATGTGATTTGTTGACTTGTGTGAGTATTTTCAAAAATCAAAAGACTAATACCAAATCTTCCAAAGTTGATAAAAGTCACTCAAGCCTTTCACACTTGTGTGTTTTACACACAATCAACCACCCACCAAATCCCCTCAACTAAAGTTGATTAAAGTGACTAGGTGATGTGACTTGTGTGGGCCCCACTTGATTCAAAATCCGAGTGGGCCCGCAAACACTTTCCGGGCTCGGGTTCATTAATTCTGAATTAACGAATTTTCCGTTGCGACGTAATTAAATCAAATTTAATTAAATAATTATGCCTAGGAAAATTACTATTCACGTCGCTCGCAAATTAATTCTAAACTAATTCATTTGCCCGAATTAAAATCTAATTTAATTCCGTTATGAAATCTAATTTCATTTAATACATCGAATATATTATTTTATCGATTAATCCCAAATTAATCGTTATCTCTCTTCAAATAGTATTTTATCTTAGATAAAATTTCTCCGTAATTAATACTAGATTAATTTTCTCTCTTATTTAATTAATCTCAGATTAATTATGTTCGAGTCATACGTTATCGGTGAATCTTCGGGAAGCGACCCATGAGATCCCTGGATATATTGGCAGTAAATCCGGTCATCGGAATATCCGAATACGTGCGTACCCGGTACCACGTTCTTACCGATTTACAAGACATGGTTGGCTTCTAGCAAAGCACCGTGCCTACTCAATTCTCCAGAAATATTCTTTTAAGGAATATGTAATCTATATCAGGCGTAGTATACGTAGTATTGCGTATTACGATCCAGTATCAGATATCACATGCTAGGCCTGGGGCTGGAATTGTGTCTTCCCCGTACGAAGCATATATCGGATCTCTGGTAACTAGTCTCTATAATCAGATAATCATGACCTAGTCATATTATCCCGATGACTGTAGTACTAAAGAGTACTAGTTTCGTATCCTGCGCGATCATCATCTCCATATGAATGGAGTGATACTTCCATCTTGACATCACACCCAATACACTACGATTCTCAGTATACCCAGAAGAGGCGTACACAGAACCTGTTAAAGCCCCGGACGGCCAAAACCAAAGTATATTGATTGTCGCAAGTATTAGCGATGCAAGTCTCAGGTTAAGACCAAATACACCTACCCTGATTCGGACTCCAATAGACACATAGTCATACTACCAATGGAATTCCGATGGGTCTATCTAGAGTGAAGCTGTTTTCGTACCATCGGTAAACACAACCTCCTATCACACTTGCATAAGTATCCAATACTTAAATATATGAGAACTATGTTGTTATGCTCTCACAACGCGCACAAGTGCAATACTAGTCTATTCCGCATTATCGATGTCCAGTCTCGATAATACTTCGACTAGGGATATTTAATGATTAAACCTTAGTGGATTAATATTGTCTCATGTCTTATTAATCCAGAACTAATCATATGAACTTTTATAATTTATATATCCCGGTAATCCAATTACAAATGATAAAAGAGCAATTTTCTTTGTCACATAGTTAATTTGTATAACAACACAATGTTCTGTACAAATAGTGATGCTTTGGGTCATAATTGTCCAACATATGCAACTTGTTACAGTTGGAAATGACGGACATAAAATATATGCACATGTAGAGGACTGGGGGGACGGCGATACTGTTGGACAATTATGACCCATAACATCACTATTTGTACAGATCATGGTGTTGTTGTACAAATTAATTATGTGACAAAGGAAATTGCCCTTTTATCATTTGTAATTAGATTACCTAGATGTATAAATGATAGAAGGTCCATATGATTAGTTCCAGATTGAGATGATATGAGACAGTATCAATCCACGAAGATTTAATCATTAAATATCCCTAGTCAGAGTATTATCGAGATTGGACATCGATAATGTGTAAAAGACTAGTATTACACTTGTGCGCATTGTGGGAGCATAACGACATAGTTCTCATATATTTGGGTATAGGATACTCATGCAAGTGTAATAGGAGGTTGTGTTTACCGATGGTACGGGAATATCTTCGCTCTGGATAGACCCCTCGGAATTCCATTGGTAGTATGACTATGTGTCTATGGAAGTCCGAATCAGGGTAGGTGTATTTGGTCTTAACCTGAGACTTGCACCGCTAATACTTGCGACAATCAATATACTTGAGTGAAGTGATGCTTGTCATTATTGATTGATGTGAATAGTGATGGTGGTGGTTGGATGGCATTAAATGCCATTTTGGCTCCAAATCTTGTTTGACTTTTGGAAAGGCTTTTACAAGTTTTTGGATAAGAATTTTGGTATTAGTTTTTAGAAACCTAATTACACAAAACCAACACAACACACATTCTCTTCTTCTCTCCCTTCTATTTGGCCAAGGGCCAAAATGCTTCTCTCCCAATTTTCTTGGCAAGGCCGAGAATAACAAGAAGATAGATGGAAGATTTGTGGCAAATTTTCCAATGCTAGCACATGAAGAGTCATCCAAAGGTGATAGGGAAACAAACTCATGAGCATGGAATCACAACACAAAGTTTGGAGCTTGGAGGACATCCATGGAGGTTGACCGAATTCACAAGGAACACAAAGAGCACCATTTCCGAGAGCTTCAATGAGTTTTGTTGTTCCTCGCATCGCAAAAGTCGATCATTGTAAGTATGTTTCCGCCATACCTCTTTGAGTATTCACACATGTTTCATTGCTTGAAATCGATCTTGGGACTAATCTAGAAACTCAACAATGGTATCAGAGCCATTTTGAGCATGAAATTGAAATTATGGTAAAATTGATTTGAGCATGTTTGAGTGAAATTGATTGTTTAAATATGCTTGAATGATGATAACATGGTGTTATGCATGATCAATTTGATGAAAATTGGATTGGATCAAATTTTCCCTAATCACTTGGCTTGGCCGAATATGGTGTGTGCCCTAATGTCATGGTATTTTTTGATTTTGATCATTGGATGAGTTGAAATCATTTGGGAAATGTTGATTTGAGATTTAATTGGATTGAATTTTGAATTGGACAAAAATTCCCCAATTGCCATGAATGATGTAGCATGGAAAATGATTGATTTTTTATTCAATTGTGTTGGACATAAGTTGATAATGATAAGCATAATTAATTGTGTAAATTGATGTTTTGGAAATATTAATTTGGTTAATTAATTATGGCATACACTTTGGTTAATTTAATTATGAATTTTGGAATTTTGGAATTAAATTAATTGGGCTTATTTTGGAATTAAGCTTGTAAAAGTTGTAATTGGGCTTAATGCGCTTGGTTGGGCCAAGTTTGGTTTAGGCTAATTGGTTGGATCCAATTGGGCCCAAAACCATATCCATAAAGTCCAAATATGACTTAATGGACTTTTAATATTAATTGGGCCTAATGGGCCTAAATTGGTTTCTTGGCAAATAAGGGTGATTCCTTAAATGGGCTTTAGTATTTGGGTTTGACCCATATTGACCAAAAGTCCATGCCTTAATAAATTAATTAAAAGCCCATTGGACTTTAATTAAATTGACATTGGATGATAATTGGGCTTTGAGACCCGTAAAGATTAGATTTAGAATCTAAGTCGCTAAAGGCTCATTAATAAAGTGTATTATTTAATTTGGAATTAAATATAGAATTAGTATTAAATACAAATCAAATTGGATTTAATGTTGTAGTTTAATATAATTCGTGAATTCATACTTTGAGTACTTTTCGTAAAACGAGTCGGACTTGCGCAAAATCAAATCGTTGTTTGAACATTGGATGGTCATTAAATTTCAAATTAATTAATTGGATTAGATTGATTGATAACATGTTTTGTGTGAATACATGGATGCGATGTATGAATAATGTATATCGGATGGATATTAGATGGGTGAGGGCAATTTTGGAAATTGTTGTAATAAATTTAGAATTTATTAAATTGGACCTGCGTTTCCAGCCTATTACCTCTTGACTCTGTGTATTTCTCTTCTCACCTATTCCCCTCAATATAAATGAGGTTTCTTTAGAAGTGTTATGTAATTGGGTAGAAGTAATACTTGTGCTAGCGGGAGAGAGGAAAGTGAGAGATTTGTTCTAGGAACAATGTGTTTAAGTATCCATCTGCATATCATTATTATTTTATTTATACGTGCCTTATTATGTTTTTAGAATGCATGTTTAAGGGTGTATGATGATGAGACCTTAACAAAGATAATTAATTGGTTGCCAATTACGCGAAAAAACCCTCAACACATATTAAGCGTTTTTCCTTCCATTGAGTGATTCTTACTCAAGATCCAAGATTGGCACTGGTTTGTTGGCCAAAGTCAAGACCTTTGTCCCTCGCGGATGTGTTTGAATCATGAAGGCTTTGTTCCATATCGGTGTCTTGTCCAAGTTTTACTAAAGAGGTTTCAAACAAAGTTTTTAGAAAGAAAGTTTTCATATAAGTTATTTCATTGAAACCTTGGTTTTAGAACCAAATGATTTTATTTCAGTATTTCACTCTTTCGTCCACTCACTTAGATCGAATAGCGATCTAACCCCCCCTCCACTCCTAGTTTTCTGTGGTTGCAGATTTTCTTGGAGGACAAGCTTGGGATGACGGATATTGATGCAGTCACTTGGTATGGAGTCCATCAGTCCAAGTCAGAGAGAGAGTGAGAGAGTCCAGTCAGGGTCAAATGAAAGTTATGTAGTAATCTTGTGTTTTAAGACAGTCATGTTAAAGTGTATTATTAAGATTTCATTTGCAGATATTGAGTTTGTATGTCATGTTTTGCTTGGGCTACGGTCCCATATTAATAAAGAAAGGAATATTAGTATATGTTCATGATTAGTGAGTCTGAGGCTTATGGGGTTAGAACACTCTATCCCCTGTCGGTAACATCTCCCAATTCGGGGATGTTACAGGCAGCCCCCATGTGTATTGGTTGGTCAGTTCGGGCAAAAAATATATTTTATATTATTTTGTGGAAAAAGGTTTTCGTACAAGTTTCGCGGTGTTATCTAAATTAATTATGTCGTTATTTGATATCGAATAATATGTTTAGGTAAAATATGAATGGATTATTCATATTGGATATTAAATAATTTAATTGGTATGTTTAAAAAATTTTAAATTACGATTTCGCCCGAACCACGCCTTTTCACTGCGCCTTTGAGAAAACCCCAATAAAATGGTATCAGAGCGAGTCTGATCCTACATCCATTACATTTGTCATTCTTGATATATGATATTTAATCCAATTTTATTATTTCTACATGCATGTGAAATTAATTTGATTAATTTCGGATTGTTTGACAATAGGAAAATCCCCGTTAAATAAGGAATTAAAGTAACTAGTATTAGGAATACTTGTTTCTTGGTCCGCCTTGCCAGTACAGATGCGAATATTTTCCTGATGTTGTAGCTGTATTGTGCCAAAGCTGTGCAGTTATGGCTGATGGTAGTTCATTTGCGCCGATAGAATTATATGATAAGAGACAAATTCAAGTGAAAGTGGATTCCTGAACGTGCCAAAGCTGTCAAGATTACATCGATAGCTTGAGTTTGTCATTGACAAGTGAAGCCTTGATACGCCTCATGTGAACGTGCCAAAGCTGTCACAATGAGAAACAGTCAGGACCAAAAATTAGGAGTCATAGTGAGTATGATTGACAATGAGTTGTCTACCTGTGAATATATGTAGGCGAGAACGTGTCAAAGCTGTGAGTCGAAATATATTCATGGGGTCCACTTCCCATTATGGAATTCGATTTAATTATTGAATTCTCATATACCGTTGGGGATTACGGTATTACGTAAAATAGTGGGAGACACTGTTGGGTTTAAAAATCTATAACTAAAGTAATGTGTAATTTTATGAAAATTGTAACTAAGGCAATGTGTAATTTTATGAAAATTATCACTTATGTTTTCCTTATTCTATTGTGTTAATAGAATTAAACTTTTAGTCCATTGTATGCATATTTTATATATATATTTTCTGACTTCACATATTATTGCAGATTTCTAGAATAGGTTTTAAATTAAGAGTAGGCTTGGATATTGTTAGAGTAGTCTAAACCATCAGGAACTGTTGTTCTGATTTTATTGAAAAATCAAGATAGTTAGTGACTTAGTTACTAAGTCACGATAGGTAATCTAAATAGATATATATTTTAGGATATAATTCTATATAGAGAATAGTTTCTTATGCAGTAAGGAATGACGTGAATTAGTTCATGTCTCGAGATTCTAGACTGGCATTAAAAAAATTTCATTAGGTATTTGTTTATCTGACAATGACTTTTCTTAACTTTAGTGACCTTTAGAGGTAATGTGTCTGACACAGTTTGCTAATCAATTATTTGTAATTGTTGTGATTAGTTGAAGGCAAATTATAAAGTTAAAGAAATGAGATGTGTATAGTTATGTGTAGAGAATATCGATTCTCACAATACGATAACTATAGGTATTGGATACCAAATCTCTCGTCTAGTTATTAAAATATTATTTAATGATTGTTTTGATATATGATATCAGAAATTGCAACTATTGGATAGTTACTTGTTCCTTATAAATAGTTGTTATATATTTTAATACGACTAGTAGTGTCATTGACGAAGAGATAAACATTAAGAAAAATATTTGGTTAAGTAATAACTTAGAACAATGCTTTATGAGATTTTATCACTTAAGCAATAGATGTTTATTCAGTATAGTAAAGGTTGGTCTGAGATGAGATCACACTACATATCCTTATCCATTTAATGAATATTGTATTTGGGAATGTGATTAAATCTCATTTAACCAATGATTTTCATTGGACCAGAAGAATTATTAAAACTGATACATTAGATGTATGTAGTTTAATGAATTGTAAATTACTTAAGGTATTTTTCTTTACTTCGTAACATAGTCTATGAGTTGTCATGACTTAGTTACATATTTCTGATGAAACACGGATAAAATATTTTGACTGGTTCAAAGATATTCAATTTGAAGTTTTGAAAACTGTATCTTTTAAATTCATTGTGAGTCTTTGAATTGTTCAAAGATGTTTGATATGAGCAAACATATGAATTTATGGCACCCAGTTCTAAGGTTATTCAGTAAATATGATTCTTACTCAATATTATTCTTCTACGATTCCATTGGGATGGAATTGGTTAGTGAGGGTAATCGAATCTTATATAATTTGATTCGTTTGATATTGAGTGTTACCGAATTAGTTTCAATACTCTTGGGGATATGCTCCAGTAACACTAATTCATTCGTTTAATTAAGATTCTATTAGTTTCTATAGTTACGTATATGATATGTATAAGTAGAAAATTTGAATCTTGAAAAGTTTGAGATTTGAATCTTTCTTTTGTATAATGGTTATATAATTGAAAGTACTTGTGCCTCAAAGGTAAAAGTAAAAATTTATCATTTATTCTATCTAATAGAATATTGTATTCTATTTGACAGAATTTCTTTTCTACGATCTCGAGTAATGAAATTTTTTTATTACTGAGTGTGTAACATCGGATGTTGGCCATTGTAGAAAAGACTTGACTTATTGAAGTCAATTGTGAGAGTGATAAACTATAAATAGAACTATATAATTAATAAAAGACCCTTAAACATCTCTCATATAAGTCCAATGGGATGTTAGAATCATTTGTAAAGTATTTGATACTTAATGGTTCTGTTGTTTTCTTATCGAAGAAAATTATCCTATAACTTATAGCGGGAGAAATATTTGATATCGATTCCGGAAGTTAGCATTAAACCATAGATCTAAGATTGTTCATAGCTTACTACGATCAAGTTTTGAACTTGATTAAGCTTTCATTATGAATCGTTCATAAAATGTGCAAATATTTTGCGCGGCAAAAGCAAAGTGAGCTTATTAAAGGTTTAACCTTTATAGTATGACAATGAGAAAAGTCATACTCAGTAATCTATTGTAGATTCTGAGAAAATTTTTCTCTAGTCGCACTAATTGAACAATTAAAGATATGTTGCTTAATGTTGATATTAAACTGTATATTTTAGCTAGGAATGCAAAGTGGTATTTTTGAATGGTTTCTTTGGATAATAGATCCATTGTGATTTCTTTGTTTGAAGAATCGTTGTGGAATGGCCCTAGAGTTTGTATTATGCTAAATTACAGTTTGGTATACTAGCTTATAGAATCTATTGTAGACTCCGATGAGTTTTCCGGAAATATGTGTTCTCTAATTTTGATATCATTCAGACTGTTTGATTTTATCAAAGTATAGAGAATACATATGTCATAGTAGGGTTAGTGGGAGCGTACATATTTCTTTCTAGTGTTATATATCCGAACGACATTATCATTATTAAGGCAATAATTAGATGTTTGTGAGGTAAAAAGTTTGCCTAAGTCTTCTTTTCTCCTTGAAAGCAGTGGGAGTAGTCTCTGTTATATTCAATATAAAATTTTATATTTGATATAAAACTAAGAGACTTGTGAGATACTCTAATTAGTCGTGCATTAGATACGATCTAATAAAGGACACATCAAGACTATATGTGTGACATTTAGTATAACTGTTTGTTAGTCAGTGAGTCTCTTGAATATAGTATTAATCTTTCGTAAATGATGATTCCTTTATCGAAAGAGAAATTGATTAGAATGTCTAGTCAATCTTATGCATCATAGGATGATGGCATAATGAATACTGTCAGAAAATCCGTTGAGACCAGTACATGTCGTATATCGGACTTGGTCCGATGGTTTATCCCAATGAACCATGAGTCTCGGGAGACTCGTATAGATGTATAGGTGTTTATTTGATAAACACTGAACGACTCATCAAAGATTTCCTAATATATGGTACACCAACGTCAATAAAAATCTTCTCGAGTCGAGTAGCATAGTGATCCTTCGACTTGCGATATCACTGTGGATATATGAGACATATTACACACTTAGATGGAAATCACGTCACCGGTCTATTTAGATCATACCTCCGTCTGCTCGTTGGGTGTGGACCCATGCTCATGATATCCTATGAGTATCAGATAGAATCTGCCAGTCTTGTGTATGGGGCATAGGTATCATGTACGTATTTGCGATCTAGTAAATCTATGGCCGTGGTATACATCGGAAGCGAGTTCCGAATGTTATTTAGAGATCGAAAATTTGAAAATCGACTATATTATACCTTAGGGATTTGACGTTACTTTCTATATCCCCGATATAATATTGATAGCCTGTGATGGAGGGATTATACGTATGCAATGACCTCGACTTGTATAGTTTAGCGAGATTATTTGTGGTCGTCATAATTTACGAGTGGGTGAATTATGGACACGAAATTTAATTCTGTGATGGATAAACATAACTGAAAGAGTCTCACGATATGAAGTGTACTAGTAGAGCACTTGGGCAACGCGTTATGAATAATACAGATTATTCATAATACATTATCGGATTAAATAAGTTAATCCGAATTGTTTAACGGTTAAACGAAAAATTCATACATAAGGGGCCTTACGGTTATTTCCTAATTAATTTGTATTTGTATTTAATATATGATTTTTTTAAATACACATTAATTAATTGTCAAATGAGATATTTGACATATATCATTAATATATGTATTTGGATTATTTAAAGTAAATATAATACATATATTTAGATATTTATATTTAAGTAATTATTTAATTATTTAATTATTAAACAATTAAAGTAATTAAAATATAAATATCTAAGATGATATTTATTTTAGGAAATGATGAAAGTGTAAAATTTTGACTTTTTACATTTAGAAAAAAGGTGTTAAAATTGATTTTTGCTTCTTTAAATGTTAAAAATGAAAAATATATATTTTCCTTTTTCCTTCAAATTTCAGCCACAACAAGGTAAGTATAAAAGGGTTTCATTTACCATTTGTAAAATTGGTTAAGCATTTCAAGAATACAAAATTTTCAGAGTTGAGAGAACAAGCAAAAGGTTAAAGGAAAATTTCAAAGAAAACTTGAAATCAAAGGTAATTTCTTCTTTTCTTTAAATTGGAAATTGTTCCTATGATTCTTAGCTCAACATACGATGTAATTTTTATTTTCGCTCTCTTGATTTTGTGTTGAGATTCTTGAATGCTTGATAAAATCTTATATGCATGTATGATAATTAAAGTAAGCTTGTTAATGGTTAACAATCACACTTTTGGTCATTTGATGACTTGGTTGTCATTCTAGAGTGTTATGACCACTCTTGTAATTCCTAGAATTGTTCTTGAGTTCTTCACTGGTGGAGACTTTGATTGGTGTTAATATTAATATGATTAATGTTGAGAAAATTGGATTTAAAGCATGAAAAATGATATTTTTGGCACCCAAATCAGATCTGGAAATTCTGGAAAAAATTTTAAGAAAAATATATTATTTAAATATATTGGATGTGTATTGGGCATTGGGATAATTTTTACATGTGGGGGCGACTGTAGGCACTGCATTTTTGCATGTAAGTCCCAATGATGAGTCTCGTACGGAGGCACTCCTCTTTAAGTTTTGGAAGTCGCGGGAAACGGACGTCGGAAGGGAAAAGTCAGAAATCCATATCTTGTTGGACTAAATTCGTCTGCTTAGTTGTGGGTTCGCTCGTTAGATCTCTGTTTTAAAACACACATTGACCCAAAACCCCCCGCAAACCACACATCATTGGCCCAAAACCTCCGCAACACACACCAAGCCCACCAAAAAAACTAAACCCACGCCCAAAGCCTCTAATTCACGCCCAAAGCATTCCAAAATAACAAATTCACACATTAAACACATGTTGAAATCAAGCCAAATCACCTTCCCAAATTAAAAGATTCAAATCAAATCTCATCAATCACCTTCCTAAATAAATTAAATCACATTCCTAAACTAAATCAAATCAAATCAAATTACCTTCCTAATTTGGAGAGATTCTTTCCTTATGACACACAAATTAAATATCCTCTCATAATTACACAATATTTCTTCCCTATTCGCATAAGGACAACCCCAACCCTTGCCTATAAAAAGAAGCCTAAACCCAACCTTAGAACCCCTAGCACATTCATGTCAAACTCTCCAAAGCTCTCGCTTCTATCCTCTCTCCTCTCGGCAAGAAACCCTAACAGCCTTCTCTCTCCCTTTAAGCTTCTTCACGGCAACCCTTAACCGACACGCCTCACAAACCCAGTCACGCAGCCATCCAACAATTAACACACCAACACACGTCTCACTCTCTACACCCACGATAAAACTGCCTTCACAAATAACGCCCACAGCCACACAATCATCACGCACACACTGCCCATTCAACAAACTTTACCAACAAACCTAAACTGCTCCATCACTAGCGAACATACACACGTCCAACAGCCCTCCATGTGAACCAAATACACGCCACGGACAAACTGGCCAACTTCTCTCGGCAATCATCCAGTGCACACCTCTCATCAATTCACACGGCACACACAGATCAACCCTAAACCGGCCCTCATCACCAAACAAACAACAACCTCTAAACCAAGCAAACAACAGCCCCCCTAAACTGAACAAACACAGCCTCTAAACTGATCCAAAATAGCAGCTCATAACCCCTGAAAATAGTCCCAGAATCGACACCAAAACATCCCACTGCAACCCCAAAAACCGACCCTAAAATAGTCCAAAATAGTGACAAAAAAACAGCAGAAAAACAGAGAAAATAGCAGCAAAAATAGAGAAAACAGCAGCCCAAAACAGTGAAGCAACGAAGGAAAATATTGAAACAGTGAACCAGAGGAGTTGCGGAGCATTAACCCTTCCGACAACCGTGTAACGCACTTCCAAGAGACGACTTAAGAGGTTAGACCTGAGGGCACCCTTTTCTATTTATCTCCGCTTATTTTCTATTATTTGTTAATATTTCTTCGCATGAGTATTGTTGGTTAATGTATGCTATGGCCATGGGATAAATGAAATATACGTTATCTCTTGCGGTATATGGGATGGAAACCCGGACGTAAATTTCGTAGCCGAATCCGAATGGACGGTAGTGCGGTCTACACTCGAGATAGAATGACACGTACCACTTGAGAGACACACATATTTCGTTTCATCCAAATTTATGTTTATTCGCTGTCTATTATAAATAGTATGTTACTTTTATGCATGATTAGGTCGTTTAGTATGTTATTTTTATGCATGATTTAGTGGCTTAGTACGTTATTTTTATGCATGATTTATTTATGTTTCTGCATGTATTAACTTAGGGTATTCATGAGATTGCGTGCTTGCCGTTATATCGACTTAATTTTATGCATGCAAACTTAGATATAGGTTATATGTAAACTTAGATGTAGGTTGTTCTTGCGTAGACTCGGTTATATTATTACATAAATTTGTTCATTACAAGTGGCATAAGTAAGGGACCATTCCAAACCCAACGGTTTGAGGTCTTCCCTTGCGAGGGGTGAGTGCGGCCTTAAATCATTTTCCCAGTTCACACTGGGTGGCGACTCCATGTTATTTCTCCGGTTTAGTTCCCCCGTCGGCTACTCCGTACTCCCGACTAGGCCACGGGCCTGGAACAGTGTCGCCAATTTCTGTGTCCTACACTGTCCAAACAGTGAATCACTGTTTGGGCAGCCCATGAACTGCCCAAGTACTATTGGGGCTGAGCTGGGCAGCCCACATGTGTATTGGTCGGTCGGTTCGGGTAAAAAATGTGTTTTATGCTATTTTACGGAATAATATTTTCGTAAAATTTTCGCGATGTTATCTAAATTAATTATGTCGTTATTTGATATCGAATAATATATTTAGGTGAAATATGAATGAATTATTCAATATGAATAATTCATTCAGTATATTAAAAAAAATTAAATTACGATTTCACCTGAACTGCGCCCTTCCGTTGCGCCTTCGAGAAAACCCTAACATGTACCTTCAACAAGTCCACACTGCCTTCTTCCACTACTTCATGAACAAAATGGTATTGTACCCCTATATGCTTTGTTCTTGAATGAAAGGCTGGATTCTTTGCAATATACAAAGCACTCTGACTATCACAAAATAATGAAATCTTCTCTTGTTTGTGCCTGAGCTCTTCCAATAATCTTTGAAACCAAATAGCTTCCTTGCAAGCTTGTGTAGCTGCCATGTATTCATCTTCTATTGTAGACAAAGCCCCGACACTCTGTAACATAGATACCTAGCTCACTGCTCCTCCTGCAAGTACAAACACATAACCTGTATTGTATTTTCTTTTATCAAGATCTCATACAAAATTTGAATCCACGTAGCCTCTAACAACTAATTATGATCCTCCATAAGATAATGTAGCATTTAAGGTTCCTTTGATATATCTAAGGATCCTCTTAACAGCATTCCAATGCTCTCTACCAGGATTCACCATAAAACAACTAGCTACTACTACTGCATGTGTAATGTCTGGTCTTGTACAAATAATGAAGGAATCAAATCTCTTATACCAACATCCCGGCACCTGTTTGAGACTATATAGAGATTTTTTCAACCTACAAACCAAGTTCTCCTTGCGTATTTAAGCAAAACCTTCTGGTTGGAGCATATAAATTTCTTCTTCAAGTTCTCCATGAAGAAATATAATTTTTACATCCAACTGTTCCATATGTAGGTTAAAAGTAGCACACATAGCCATGACTACTCTGACTGTTGTAAGTCGAACCACCGGAGAAAATATCTCGTTGAAATCAATCTCTTCTTTCTAAGCATATCATTTCACCACCAATCGTGCATGATACCACTCCACTTGATCATTGCTATCTCGCTTGATCTTGTAGACCCATTTGTTACCAATGGCTTTTCTTCCACGTGGTAATGGTACTAGATCTCATGTATTGTTCTATGCAAAGCTTCTATTTCTTCTTGCATTGCTGCCATCCACAAAGATGCATATACACCATTTGTAGCTTCATGGAAAGTTGATGGGTCTACATCATCTGTTAGAAGACAGTATGCAATATTACTCTCCGTAACATACTCTGAGTGCCAACCTGGAGGTTTTCTCTCTCGAGTTGATTGGCGAACTTCAGAAACTTCAAACTCGATTGGTTATTGTACCTCGTGCTCTGGAGCTGCTTCAGAATAATCTGAATTTTCTTGTCTAGATTATTTTCCACAAGTATTGTTGTAGTCTCTGTACTTTCTTTGAAGTGCTATCATTTCCTTCTTTCTACAGTTGATCTTCTGCAAATATCACATCCCTACTGATGATGATCTTGTGGGTAGTGGGATCCTACAAGCGATACCCCTTTACTCCATCAGTATAACTCAAGAAAATATATTTTCTAGATTTTGGATCTAGCTTTGTTCTTTCTTGAGCGTTGTACATCACGTATACAGGACAACAAAAAATCTGAAGAGATGAGTAATCAACTGGCTTTCCGCTCCACATCTCCATCGTGTCTTCAAATCATTGATAGTTGATGGAGATCTATTTACAACATAATATGTTGTATGAACTGCTTCTGCCCAAAAGCATTTAGGTAGACCAGCTGTTCTGAGCATAGCTCTTACTCTTTCCAGCATGATTATATTCATCATTTCCGCCACACCAATTTGTTGAGGAGTATATGGTGGAGTAGTTTTACCTTTTGATGCCTTCTTGCTGACAATATGCATCAAAATCCTTGCTATAATATTCTCATCAGTTATCTGTCCTTAAACATTTGATTTTCCTTCCAATTTCAACTTCAATTTGTGCTTTGAAATTTTTAAAAACTGGCATCACATCTAACTTATTTTTGATCGGGTACACCCAACATCTTTTAGAAAAGTCGTCAATAAATTATACAAAATATTTTTCTTTCCCTAAAGATTGAACTTGTGCTTCCCAAATATCAGAATGAATCAATTCTAAATGGTTTTACACTGGGCACTTGACTTGCTGAATTTTAATATGTTTTGCTTACTTGTAACACAATGCTCACAAAATGGTAGACTAACTGCTTTCAAGCCTGGGATTAGTTTTTGATTGACGAGAATCTCCATTCCCAGTTCTGATATGTGGCATAGTTTCTGATGCCACAACATAGAAGCTTCCTCTCCAGAATCTAGTGATGCCACAACATAGAAGCTTCCTCTCCAGAATCTAGTGATGCCACTGATGTTGTTGCTTCCTGAATTGAGTCTCCCAATAGCATATATAAGTTTGTTGAGATATTTTAAGCTTTCAAGACTGTAAGTACTCCTTTCACCATTTTTAATACTTTATTTTCAACAATGGTCTTGTATCTGAGGTCATCTAATTGTCCAACTGACAAAAGATTTTTCTTCATTCCCACAACATGTCGAACATCTTGTACAATATGAATAGTACCATCGTACATCTTTATTTTGATGGCTCCAATCCCAATAATTTTCAAGGCATGATCATTGCCTAGAAAAACAGATCCTCCATAGACAGGTTCATAATGACAGAACCAATCTCTCCTAGAGGTCATGTGTCATGTTGCTGCAGAATCAACCAACCATGTATCACTTAGTTATTTTCTGCTATCATTGGTACCATTGCTATTTCACTGTAAAGTGTGCCACCTTCTTCTAAAGTACTTGCAACACTTCCCTGAGTTTTGTTGCAACATGAGCTTTTAATGTACCATTCTTCATATTCCAACAATCTTTCTTGACGTGTCATTTCTTGCCATAATTGTAGCATTTAACATTCTTCTTACTTTTTGATTTCGATCTGCCATAGTTTTGACTCCCTCTTGAGTCACGTTCCGTTGATCTCTCACTTGTCATCGCCAATGCTTCTACTTGTTGCGAACTAGATGATCTGTTTTCCTTATTTTTGCGCATAGACTTTTTTTCCAGAGAAATAAATGCAACTTCATCAAAGACTAGATTACCAGTGATAACATTACTTGTCAAGCCGATGATAAGTTGATCATACAAATCAGACAGACTTTGAAGTAGAATCTCTGCACGTTCATTTGTTGATATACTATAATCCAACACAGTGAGTTGGGAAAATAATGTATTCAAGTTGTTGATGTGATCCGTCATGGATGTGGTCTCACTCATTCGAAGAGTGTAAAGTCTCATCTTCTAGAATATCTTGTTGTGTAGTGACTTGACCTCATACAATTTGGTAAGTGCATCTCAAATCTCTTTTGCAGTCTTCTTCTCTGCAACACTGGATAACACAGAATCTGCTAAGGCTAGACGCAAGTTTCCTATAGCGTTGTCATCCATATCCTTCAATTTTCATTAGTCATTACATCTGGTCTCTCTCCAATTGTTGCTAAATAATTATATTTTCTCAAGATTGCTTTTATTTTAAGTTTCTATAGGGAAAAATTGCTCTCGTTGAACTTCTCAATTTCGAACTTTCCTGCCATATTTTTTATGACAATCAGCTTCTCACTTGAACCAGATTTTTACTATTTCACAGTGAATAGTATTGTATACGTGAATAGTATTATATACGTTAATGGTACCGAATATGTGAATAGTACCGCACACGTAAATAGTACTGTATACGTGAATAGTATTATAAATTGAGAATAATTGTTAGTTCATGAGGCTTTGTCTACCATATAATAGTACAATAATAATTAGTAAGCTTAGCCTATGATAAATATTGACAATAAAATAAAGCAATGAGACACAGATTTAACGTGGTAAAACCCTGAATGTGAGAGAAACATTCACAGGTAAAAGTAGAAGGATTTCACTGTAGTAGAAAGAATTTTACAACCACTCTCTAACACAATGAGTGAACAATCTCACACTCTCTTAGAATATGAGAATTACAACTCTCTCATAAACTCCTAAGAAAAAATAATATTTTTCTTTCTTAGAATACAGAGGATTTGGTTGAGAATGGAATGAAGAAAATAATAAAAATAAACCTCTATGTATAAGCATGAGATTTAATGTAGAAATAGTGAATTCTAATTTTTTATTATTTTCTTTTTAAGCATGTGGGACTCACCCACATATTTTATTTATTTAATTATCAATCACCTTTCGGTGATTGACATTAACATTAATGAGTAGTTTACAAGGAGAATAACTAAAACTTATTTTTATATATATAAAAATTCAGTGTCTTTTTTCTTAAAATGTCACATATGATTTTCATAAATGTCATAGATAATTTTTATTTTATTCAAAAATACAAATTCTATTAATATTGAATTCCTCTTCAAATCTTTTATTATTATAAGAAAATAATATTTAAATTTTACTCAATGCACACAAAGAGCGGATACACTAGTAAAATTTAATTTTTAAAAAGTTATAAAAGTTCATTAATAATATTGTCGTTTCTGATATCAAAGGTGCATGTTAGACCACATACGAGCTATATTACTAATATAAAGAAACCATATATAAAAAGTCCATACACTGAACATGAAAGATTAATAATTCATATACAACTATTGCAATAATATATTGAAAACAGGAGCCTACAAAACCCACTAGTTAAATCAATGGGTTTCAAAATTTGTATCTTTTCACAAGAGAGCTTTCATTTATCTCAACATTCATTGCAATTGCATTGAGAGGAATTGTAGCCATCCCATTAAAGCGTGATATGGATACGCATCTCAAGGCATATTTTATTCATTAGTATTATCCATAAACAGTGGGGTTTAGGGTTTATTTGAAACCCCACTTCAAAATCAGCTTTGATATAATTCATATAAAGTCTCAAATTTGGAGAAATTGTAATATAATTAATCCTGATATAATCTATCTGACATTTTAACTCCAAGATCAGTCTAACGATACATGTCTTAATATAATTAATTTTAAGTCCAATCCGAAAATCAACTAGTCTTGCGATATCACCTGTCTTGATGTAGTTCATCTGAAGCCTATACTCAAAAATTCCTCTAGAAAAAAATGGAGAGACCTACTTCGCCCATCTTGAAAATCAGTATGGCGAGACGTGCCTTAATATATCCTCCATATAAACCCAGCCAAAAAATCTGCTCCGAAAAATAAAGAGAGCTGCTAGGCCATGGAGTGGCTGACCCATCCATGAACATTTAATCTAAGATAAACTCTATCTCGCACTATTTATTAAAGATGGAGGCCGAGAAATCTTAAAGAAATAATTCAAGTCAACTCTCACTATGCACATTTGATTCTACATTCTTTGAGTTTTATATATCTGCATGAAATTGATGAAGGGCTTTTGTACACATGCAAGATGTGGGGATTGAATGTTGTAACATGCATGAACCCTTTTTTTCCTTTATCTTCACAAGCGAGTGAAACTTAATTGAAAATAAAACAATTTGAATATATATATATATATATATATATATATGGCTGTTGTAATTCTCTGATCACTGAAGAGTGTTTTGTGAGGAAAAATAAATATTCTCTATTACTACAAAAATATCATTTACAAGTATTACAAAACTTATTCAAAAAACATCACATACTAACTCTACTCTCTAAGATATCTTATTTGGAGCTTACATTCTAAACTTTATTTACTTGAAGCTTACTTGTTGGGGATAATTTGAGCTCTCAATTTAGAGCCAAAGCTATGACTCAAATGTCAACAAATGAATAGTTTTCACCCAAAGTTATTTTTAATTTTGCATCAATTTTCAAACTCAACCTAAAGTAGTTTTGGAGGATTCTTGAAGGTGGATTCATGCATGTCATATGTATGCTTTGCAGCTGGATTCAACAATTATCCTCCTTCAGCTGCATCCAAAACGATTGTTGACACACTCACAAAGTGGCTCTTTATTCCCAAATATAAGAGTGTCATATTTGAATTTTCTTTCATCTAGTACTGGAATCGCCTCAATCCGATATCGGAGTCAAAAGTTATGGCCAAAATACGAAAATTACGCAAAGTCGGAGTTCTGAAATTGTACACTGTTAGAGCGCTCTTTCAAGTTTCTGGCCTCCAAAATCCAAATGTCACGTCTGTTTTTCTAGTTATGCATCTAAAGTATTATTTCACCTACATAAGAAATAAAATCACAATAAAAATATATAAAACATAAATTTAATTATTATTTCACAAATGTGCTAAGTTAAGGGGATTAATGAAACTACAAATGTAAAATAATTAATTTTATTTTTAATAAATATACACTTTTTATTGTTCATCACACCCTCAACCAGCTTATTACTAGTCCCTAGTAATTTAAGTGAAAACTAAAAAGATAAATTATTATCCAAGTTAGTAATTATTTTATTTCTTTCTAAATTATCAAATAAGCAAATTCTCTTGTACTTTTTACCTTTCTTTCATACACCGATAAGACAGAGTACCAATCAATTCATTGTGCCCACAATATTCACATGTATTGTTGAAAAGAGAGTAATATTTTTATCCTAAAGTAATATCAGAATTTACACATGTTGGTAATGGCAGTTTAGTTATATACAAAAATAATTTTTTTATAATAATACATCTTTAACCCTTGTAACGAGTTTTGGGGTAGTGATTTCCAAACCAGTTGGCTTTAGGCACTAGGTGTTAAGACACCCCTACGGACTTAATTGCTCGGATCTCAGATTTCAAAAAAAAAAAATGTCTGATTTCCTTAAGCTTTCTATTTAACCTATGTAACGAACTTTGGGTCAGTGACACCCAGACCAGTTGGCCTTAGGGCACTAAGTGTTAAGGCACTCATATGGACTTAATTGCTTGAGTTAGAGAGGCTACAGAATCGAACTTATTCACACTTTTTTTTACAAACTCAAGCTCTATCGTTTTACGCGAACAATCATTACTTACTGAGACAAGATGTTCGGTTACTAAGTAAAAGCTTGATTATTATTAATATCATTTTTTTAAACTAACTCAAATTCTATTGTTTTACGCGAACAATCATTGCTTGCTGAGGTAAGATGTCTGGTTACTAAGTAAAAGTCTGGTTAGTTTTTTTGAATAAAAATATAAATCTCATTGCCTATAGGTGTTACCTCCAATAAACTAGAAAACTGAATATTACAAAATTTTCACTTACAATCTACGATCATATGTTACCGTGTATGTTGATAATATCTGTCAAATGAGCATATGAAGATCAAATTTAATCAATATTATGGACAATTCATAAATTTAAATGATTGAAAAAGAAAGAAAAAAAATAACTTTTACGAATTACATTAAGATGCGTCTCAGGAGCGAAAACTCCTTACATTGCCATTTTTTAACAATAATTTCACTTGGTTAGTCAAAAATTTATTGTTGGTTTGTGTTTAGTTTTTTTTATAAAAAACATAAAATAAAATCAACACAAAATAAAAAAAATTACACACAAAATAACAACAAAGCAAAAACAACATAAAATTTTTTTTTTTAAAACAACAACACAAAAATAAAAATTTTTTTTTTTTCAAATGGAAAACACAAAAACGAAGTATCTAGTCAACTATCCCCTCCCCCAATCAAATTAAGACTTATCTCCAATGTCAGAATAAGAAGAAGTATAGTTTAGAAGACATCATCTAGTTAGTGTGGAATTGATAATTGAATCTACGACATTAATATTTAACCCAAAAAAAGTTAGAGATTAAGATTCAAGTCCAATATATGCTTCTTGCCAAGATCATTATCTTACCAGTCCAACTTGGAAAGAATTGGGTCGATTTTTGATTCATAGACTAACAGTTGGTCGATTAATTCAACAGCTTTTCCTACAGTAAGAACAATATCTTTTGCCGATTTTTAAATGAACCTGAGTCTTTTAACATCCTCAAGAAATACAAAAATAAAATCGAAAAATTGATATATATTAAGTAGTCCAATGGGTTTTCGGTGAATGTTCAAATTTTCCCATTAAGTAACTGTGAATATTTATTCCAATGTGTCCAGCCCATCTGGTAAAGTAATAAAAGCGTCAATATGATTAATCATTTCAGTGAGTCTTTCAGACATACTTGAGACAATATATTCTTCTATATTTGATTTTCCGATGAGATTTCTGTCTGCCAAATTTTTTGGGATGATTTTTAAATCTTGATTGCCTCCTTCTTGCACAGCCTTTGAAACATATCTCATCAATCCAAGATTCTCACCGCCATATAATAAGTGCATGTTTCTCTCTACCATAACTCTACCTAATTCTTTTTTAACCTCAACAAATTCAAGTTTAGTATCATAGCTAGATCAATAAAATACACATATATTAGTGACTCGTCGTCTTGAAGATTTCTTCATTTTTGCTCTCTCTCTCTTATTTGGATGTGTCGAAAAGAGAAATGACGAGTTGTATTTATGGATCCTGAAAAAAGGATGAGTAATAAAAGCACTAGTACCTGCAAAATTACAATTGTCAGGTGAACAATAATATAGATCGTGAAAGTCAAAAATCTTAGATATTGTCGGTAAAATTAAAGTAAAGGGAATCAAAACAATAAATCAAAACATTAATTTAAAGTAAGGGAATTCAAAGAAATAAATTGAAACAATATGTACTAGTAGTTGTTATTGTGGCTCACATCGTCCTCTAGTTTTACGTCAAGAAACAGCTTGAATTATGGGTTGGGGATATGCTTCTTGTAATATCCTGAGTTTTTCGGAACAGTGTTGGATGGTTTCCGAATTAAAGTTAAGGATTCGGAATTGAATGGTATTCAAAAATAAGAGTTTTTGTGTTGGAAAATAGATTGGAACATTTTAAATTGATATTTCGTTGTGTAGGAAAATGCGTGGTTTCGAGAACCGGTTACGCGATTTCTATTTATATCGTTATACGTGTAAAAGTTTCTTGTTTCAGCTATAAAAATAGCAAACGAATTTCGATTGAGCTGATCCTTGAACCATTAGACTCTTTTTTCCGAGAAGAATAACTTTTGTGTTGAACACTTTTCAAAATTTATATCAGAATGGCTTCCAAAATATGAATTTTCGAGAAAGTTCTATGTTAGGGACCTGACTGTAATTTTATTGGATCATAAGGTAATTTTCAAAATAATTTCTATTAATACCCCATAGTTTTCAGAAATTACAAGAATGACATAATTCCCTTAATCTCCTCACCCGACCCCCAGTCTCCATTTCACGTTTTCAAGAGATCTTGTCGTGCCGACGGCATACTGGCCAGTGTGACTGTCCAAAGGGGTGCACCGGCAACCCCTCCACCTTGTGGTGGCCGGCGGCAGCCTCGGCACGCCAACGAACAGAGAGAACGATAGGAAATGCTCGCGTGGATGGGTTTCTCGATCCTGGCTCGTCGCTTCGTTTCACGACCCGAGCCACTCGCAAAATCGAAGCTCTTGGAGAGTACTACGAGTTGCAATGTCGATTTTACATAATGGCACTTGGTTTCGCGTGAATTGAGAAGACGATTATGATGAATAGTGACAGATTTTCCCTGGTACTTTGATCAGAATTTCATCGATTCCAGTGCGTTCGTGGGATCGTTTGGAGTCTGTATATGTCCACGAAATCTCGGTAAGAGCTCTCGATAAAAACTCGCTAATTTTAAATTTTCCGTTAAATGTTCACATGTATCCAGTAGCTTCGTATAGTAGCGTAATAGTATGAATTGAATTTTTTTGGGTATTAGTATATTGAATATATATGTATTTGGTAGAATTCCAATGAATTCCAATGAAAACGGAACGAGTTGGATCGATACAATAGATTAACTAAGTTTCCGGTAAAAGTTGGTTTTATGTGTATTAATGTGTTTTTGATCGTAATGATAGATATGAGTTGTATATGATGATATAATAGTGTTTTAATAAATCCGGGTTGGTTCAGAGGGTTCGGGACCCTTCTGTAGCATTTGCGGAAACTTTTTCGAAAGATTTTTCAAAAATACGTAAACCGAGAATTCAAGTTAACTAGTGGCTTGAATTAGTCTGTAATAATATTTTAAGACTATGAAACTGAAAATATTGAAATCGGACTTGATCGGGTTGTCCCGGAAAGACTCAGAATTTTATCTTTGTTAAGTTAAAAATTCTATAAAGTCACAATCCTAACGGCAATTTTGCATTAGGATCTAGAGTGCTCGTGAAGCCAGGTAAGTAATCCATGTGACGAGTACTTGAATATTGATCTATGTTTAAATATATATATATATATATATATATAGAGAGAGAGGTGATTGAAGTGTGTATGTTAAGACAAGGATAATTAAGAGATGGTATTGAAAAAGAAGTTCGAGACTATGTATAGTTAAGTTAATCGATCACCACAGGTATGGATTTTTGGGTATTGCTATGTTATAAAGTGAAATGATTGATGAGCTCAATGTCTATATGCATGTGTTTATGTACGTAAATGTATGAATGTGTAATGGTACGTATATATATATATATATATATATATGTAAATGAACAAGTATATGTATAAACATTGGTACACGTATTTATATTTGTATGTGATGATAAGCTATGGATAAATTTAGTATGTAAAAAATGAAACAAGTCATGATTTCTAAATTTATATTTGTACGTGTAGATGTGTGTTATTGGAATAAGTTTCGTAATGACTAATGCATACGATTTAGCGGTATAAAGGTTGAGTTGGTATAAGTTAAGTCTTTCCTGATTGATAGAAGTATGTGGTTGATAAGATACAAATATGAATGAAAATGTATAATGAGTAAGATACTGTATTAATATTTTCAGATAAGAATTCTGAAACGGAGTATGTTTGGTTGTTAAGTAAAGAATATGAAAACTGTAAAAGGCTATTGTATATGAATTAGAAATAAATGGTATATTTATAGGTTTGATGTATATACGTATGTGTATGACGATCCTGGTGATAAAGTAGTGTGTTTCATGTATATGCTTGTGTATGAGAAATTATGTGATAGGTATGTGTTGCATGATATGTACATCTGTGTGTTTGTTTGATTGGTTGACAATTTCGTAATGTTGTAGCCAAGCTGGTTAGGAATCCGTTCGAACGGCATTCATCTCATACCTATTATAAAATATGTAATGAATCTCGTACGAGAATTGTATGCGTAAGCCAGCAATATGTTTGTATTATTTGAGGATGTGTTTTATGATGTACTGATTGTTATATGTGCTTCGTTATCAATTATACGATGACTGTATATATGTCTGAGTGTATGTATGCATATAATAGAGTTCGAAGATGTATGGAGAGTGTATGCTTATGTGAAGTGAATAAATGATTTGAAAAATGATGTGAATATCAGATGTTATAAAGCGTGTTTCCTAAGTTGTATTGGTATGTATGTATATGTATAAGAATTCTGAAATTATATTTGCATGTATATAAGAGAAGTGTGCTACAGTATGTGCGAATGCATATGAATCTTGAATATTTAGCTATTGTAAGGTTACCGTAATTAAAGAAAGTTAAAGGATGTTGTTTTGGTATTGAAGATAGTTTGTAACCGAATAGAAGAAAGTTTGTTTGGTTTACTAATTTGATGATATTTCAAAGATGTACATTCGTAATAAAGTTTAAGTAATGAATTCATGTTTCTTATGATTGAAATGGTTTCGATGTAAAATGACTTATTTTATAATATTTGTGTTAATGTTTTCTGTGATTTGAATGTTTGGCTATTAGATTGGCATATATGTAAATATGTAGATATAAGAATTTGACAAGGAAAAGTATAAAGGATAATAAAAGTTGATAAATCGAAACTTCTAATAATTTAGTAATTATGATAAACTGCTGATATGCTTGACTTGTATGTTGTTTTTAGTACTAGCATGGTTACTTACTGAGTCTTAAACCTCAGACCAAATCAGCTGCTAGTTTTGCAGGTTGGCTACCATATGGGTCAACCACTTCACCTTTGGAAGCTATGCTCGAGATACGGATTACCCAAGTTGCAGTCACCCTCGGAAGTGTCCTGAAAAAAGTTTTAGAGGTCTAGGATTTGTGATTAATATTTTATTTGTCGTGCTGAGTACCGTGTTTGTATATATTAAGTAAATGTTTTGATTGTTTATGATTTTGTGGGCACAGAGCCCTTGAGTGTTGATAGATGATGTGGGCACGAAGCCCTTATGTGTTGTTTTTTATATATGATATTTATTTCGGGTTTCGTTTTGATTCTGGACTTTGTTCCAGGTTCTCCGATTTTAGGATACATCATGTCCGATTTTCTGTAAATTTAGAGGTTTATGGAGATGGGTCAATCATGTCTCCTGTCGGTAACACTTTGTCTTTGGCGGGGTGTTACACTTCCCATCCAATTTTCTTACAAATTGGCATATAGGGTCTTTTAAAGTCAGATTTCTGAGACTGTATTATTGTCTTTCTTTTTAAAATTATGTATGTAAGTTGTGAATCAATCTATCAAATCCACTAGGATGGGTCTCAAGAGTCAATGATATATTATCTAATTACTCTTTACTCAAGCCATCTCTAATGGATTGAATTTTTTCTTCACGATTATTAGACATCATTCCTAAAGAAAGACAATGAGTTTTGCACATCCAACGTGCATATTTATAACAAACACCTAATTATTTAGCTCCTTGTTTCTTAACATATGTGTTTTTTCTCCAAACCAGATATGTAAGAGATTAATGAATTAAGAAATTTAAGGACTCATGTTTTAACCACTTCTTCTTTGTAAATGTTTAACATTTTTTTGGGTGATCGACATGTCCTGATATTATCTTTGAAATATATTCTACGCGTGCATTTTAAGGGATTAATGTCTTTTATATCTTTTAAAGTTTATCCAATTCCTTGTTTATGTTCTCTAAACACATTTAACAACTTACCTTCTTGATCGCTTGTAAGAGAAGAAGAAATTTTTGCAGGGTAAGTTTGTTTATCTCCAATAAATTTATACCTCAATCCTTCAGATAAAATCTTTAATTCCAATTTAGGTGCTTCTTCATGTTTCTCTTCTTCAATTGTTCCTAGTTCCGCAAAATTTTATTTCCATCCATCATCTTCCAGTACCTGTGTAAAATCAAGTAAAGAAAAATCATTAGAAATATCTGAATCTAATTGCGTACCTGATTTAAGAAAATTAGTGTACAGATTTTCATATGGTCAAATTCACTCCCCTGAATATGTTCATCCAAAATTGGTTCAATTAGTTCCATGTTCTCATTTTCACAGTCCTCATCGTATGGTTGCTTGCACATATTAAAAACATTAAGCTCCAATGTCATATTGTCTAATGACAAATTCTTGATTCCATTCCTGCAATTAATTAAAGCATTAGCTGTTGCTAAAAATGGATGACCAAATATTATAGGAACTAGTTAATTTGTAACTGTCTACTACCGGTTGTGTTTCTAAGACAATAAATCCAATAGATATATAAATTAATCGACTTGTAATAACACATTTTCCACAATTCCTTTCGGTATTTTAACTGATCTATCGGTAAGTAAAAGAGTAGTTGAAGTTGGTTTTAACTCGCCAATATTAAGTTGTTGGTAAACTGAAAATGGAATCAAATTGACACTAGCTCCAAGATCAAGCAATGCATGTTCAATTTTATGATTTCCAATAATACACGAAATAGTTGGACAACCAGAGTCTTTGTATTTTAATGCATTATTGGTTGAGAGAATGAAACTTCCCTATTCGGCTAGAAAATATTTCTTTCTTACCTGATGTCTTCTTTTAACGGTGCACAAGTCTTTCAGAAATTTGGCATAATCTGGTATCTGTTTGATGGCATCTAACAAATGAATATTGACCTTCACATGTTTGAATATTTCAAATATCTTTGGGTAATGGTTCAATTTCTTTGTTCTCAATACTTGAGGAAATAGAGGTGCATGTGAAAAATCGTTATTATGAATGATAGGTAATGATTCATCAACCCATTCCCTACCCTCAGAAACTGAATCTTCACGAGGTTCAAGAATTGGTCTTTGGATGACTTTACCACTGCGATGAGTAATAACAGATTTGACTTGGTCTATATATTGACTACCAGAACTACCCTCGTGAGGGTTATGATTACTTTTGGGGTTTGGTTGTGGTTGTGCAGTAAACTTTCCTTTTTCATGAATGGTCAATGCAAATGTGATTTTGGAAAATGTATCTTTCAAATCAATCAATGTTTGCACATTTTGGTTATCGGTGGCTTCATATTTCTCAAGGAATGCATGCAAAATATCCTCAAGGGGTTCCTAGGTGGTGGGACATATGGTGCATAATTCTAAGGATTTTATTATCGCGTAGTGAATCAACCTCCAAGGGACCACAAACATCAGAGTGCACCAACTGAGCAACTATTATCTTCTCCTTGAAGAGAATTTAAATGAGACTTTGTGTTGTTTACCAAACAAACAGTGGTTGCAAGGACCTACTGCATCATTCTTCATAAGCTCCTTTTTGGTCAGGGTAGGCAACCCTCTCTCACTCATGTGACCAAGTGTCTGGTTCCACAGATTTTGAGAAGCCTCTTTTTAGCTATATTGAGGGTGTCTGCACAAATCTTCATGTGAGTCTTGTATAATGTGTTGCAAATATGTCCTCGGGGGACAACCATGGCACCTTTTGTCATTCTCCATGTGCCATTTCTGAAGTGACTGTCATTGCACTGTTAGTCGAGGGCTATCCCCGAGAGTACATTCAACTGAATTTCTGGAACATACAAGATATTCTTCAAAGTTAATATTTACCCAATATTTGTCCGTAATGGAATATCACCAATTTTTATTATCCCAAAAGAATTGATATTTTCCATCTTCACTTAACCAAAGTCTCATGATTTCTATGTTGTAAAGAAATCTATGTGATGAGTGACGTGGTAGGATGTTGCAGTATCTACCACCCACTCAACATCTTGGGTTGTGGTGTGAATGCATGTCTCTTCCTGCATATAGCATATGGCTACATCTCCTTAAACAACTACTAATGTCTCTCATTCGTTAATTTTCGGATGGAAATTGTCTTGGTCTTACTCTCATTGTAGTTTTCGACAATTCTTCTTTAAGTGGCTTTATATTCAACAATAGTAGCACTTATAGGTAGGCATCCTTGTATCTGAGGATCTACCTCTCTGGTTGTGCTTTTGTCTCTTGTTCTTTCTCTTCCTTGATGTCTTCCTCGAGTCACCGTGACGAAGGCTTTTGTCTATTAGCCAACGTCTTTTCTCCTGAACTCTTCATTCAACATGGCATCTTTTACCATAGGCATGGTAAGTTTGCCACC